>JAOVYX010016547.1:0-24372 GCA_035668315.1 Drosera spatulata
CCTCCAACCGCCTCGAAGCCCTCATCTCAAACTCATTCTGCTTCTCCTCTAACTCCTGTTTTCCCATATCAAATCGACCCAGAATCACCTCGAACTCCTCCTCTCTCTTCTCAACCTTGTCCAATCCCTTCATCACCTCCATTTCCCTAAATCCTAACTCCTTATCCTTCAACTCAAACTCCTTACACTTCTCCTCAAACTCTATTTTCTCTTTCTCAAACTCACCAAGTTTCACCTCAAACTCCTTCTCTTGCAGACAAACCTCCTCCAATCGCTTCATCACCTCCATTTCCCTGTCCCCAAAATCCTCGATCCTCAACTCAAACTCCAAATATTTCTCTTCAAACTCTCCTTTCTCCGTCTCAAACCGATCAAGTTTCACCGCAAACTCCTTCTCCTGCATCCTAACCTCCTCGAACCGCTTCATCGCCTCCGTTTCCCTAAACCCTAACTCCCTCTTCCTCGATTCCAACTCTTCCTCTAGCCTTGACACCGCCGATTCCATCTCATCCAGCTTCCTCTCCCTCTCCACCACCCGCGCCATCTCCTTCGCCGCCATCGCTTCCCTCGCATCCATCCTCATCTCCCTCTCCCTCACCACCCCTATCTTCACCTCCAACTCCTCCTCCTTCTCCTTCACTTCCACAAAACACTCCCTCACCACTCCACGCATCGAATCGACCTCATTCCTCTTCTCATCCAATTCCCTCGTCTCTTCCCCCAATCTCGCCTCCCTCGCCTCGATCTCCTCGATCGATCGTCGAATTTCTCCCCTCGAAGACTCGAAATGATCCTCGAGATCCTTCCACTGTACCGTGAGCATGATCAATCGGCTCGATTCGGAGTTCAATTTCTCGAGCGTGTGACGGATGCTGTCCTGCTTCAACTCCGCTAGCTTCATTTGCTTCGCCATTGCTTCGCCGGCCGACGGCGACGGCATTGGCCGGTGCCCGGTGCCCGGTGAAAACCCTATCGTTGCCGGTGACGTATCTGCACATGTGGAGGTGCAGTGGAGTAGATGAATACTCCTCGCATCGTGAATTCATTCACGGATAGTGTAAATGCAGTATAGAGCATTGCATTGCATATCAAGGCAAATGGCGAAAAAATCTCCAAAATGAAAATTCCACGTATTGATCCCATTTGCATTGTAATTTTATACTCATAAATGGTAAAAATCAAAATTGGGATGAAAATTTAAGAAAAACTTTCATTCAGCATTTTTAAATAATTAGAGAAAAAATTCATTATTGTTATTTAAAATATCATTCTTTTTTTGAATAAATTACGAAGAATTAATAAAAAATTCATCCTTGATAATATAGAGAAGGGGAAAAAGTTCATTATTATTACCCAAAATATCATCCCATTTTCGAATAAATTATGAAGAATTGATTTTAATATGATGATTAATAAGTATGTTAATTTTATAATTTTTATCATTTTATCATTGTGAGTATGAAGAGAAAATGATGAGTAAGTGAAGAGATAAAATTAATCATAAAGATGAGGATGTGATATAAAATATGAATATTTTAACTGTTTTAAATTTTAAGATTGTTTTTTATGGATGTGTAATTTATACGGGATTTCATTTTTAATAATATGTGAATTTTATGAATAGTGTGATTGTGTAAATGCAATATAGAGCTAGTTACTTTTCATTTAATAAAATATACTCCCTTCTTTCTATAATAAATACAACACTTGTATTTTTTAGATATCCCATAATAATTATAATATATTCTATTTAGAAATTTTTTATCTAAAAAAAATACAAAATCAATCAAACTCAACTACCTTACACCCATTATCTTCTCTCACAACTACTACAATAAATCCATTATTATAAAAAAAATATTTTTTTTATCAAATTTCACAAAAATTTAACAGATATAAAAAAAATATTCTTTCTTCATCAAATTCCACAAAAATTTAACACACACATAAAATCTCATGTCGATCAATTTGTGATATTTATTATGAGACATAAAGGAGTAAAAGGGAAAGAGATATTTATAAGTAGCCACATAATATGATTAAATTCTTAGATTTGATTTCGAGATTAAAAATATCTTTCTCTCTTATCAGTCAATGCAAAATGAATTTTTTCCCAATAAAATAAACCTTGATGCTTTATTTTGGATCTATTTGATATTATTTTTATTTTTTTGTTATTGTTTCACTGATTAAAGAAACAAAACTGTTTTTTTTTTATTTCTATTTCTTAAATGGATGAAAAAAAAAAGATTTTTTATTTTTATTTCCTGTTTCACATGAGAACAATATTTAAAATCATTTTATTTCATAAAATATTTCGATTTTCATTATTAATTTTTTATTTCTAGTTTTAGTTTAAACAGTTTTGATCGATAATATCAAACATCCCTTTTAAGTTTCCGGAATTAACTACGATCAGAAAAATCGAAGCAGTAATCACCCCCAGCGGTCCAGGGTGAACTACGTGACAACTTTTCGGAGCAAATGCCAAACAAATAGTACCTCTAAACTCTACGTAAAAGAAAGGAAACTAAAGCCCTTTGTTGCCCTTGTATACCGCACCAAGCAGGCAACCAATATGATGCTGGTTACCGACCATGTTTCAAATCATAAGAGCAGCATAGAGGAAAATATGCATAATATGACATGCCATCAACTGCATTGTGAGATGTGGGTGTCCAAGTGCCTTGGTTGATTAGGTACTGAATTCTTTCATCAACTATGTCAGCTTCCAAGTCAGGGATTTTCGCTCTTCTCCAAAAGCAAGTCCGCCAAGCCTTCGCACCCTAAAATTCCATATAAAAACTGAAATAAGCAACAACTGGAGTGCATATTCTTACAAGTCAAAAGGTTCACACGTTACAGTTATCAAACACACGAATAGGAGATGCTCTTTTCTGGATAGGAAAGAAAGTATGAGCAGCTTCAATGGATGGATGCTTGCCTGCTTACAAAACGAGCTTCTAAAGACACTCCTCCCAGATTAGCAACCTAAAAGGAAGTGTCAACATTCAAAGAAGATGAGCGACTATGTTGTGCTATGGTATGTCTCTTCACTAAGTCGGATAAAATAAATGAAAAGGTTAAAAACACAATAAAACCAACATTAAAAAAAAAAAAACCCTCAAACCGACATCAAACAAAACCAGTCAACTGGTCATCGAGATTTCAAAATTTCCTCCTCAAGTCGAAGCTGAGAGAAAACGCATTAGATCAAATGCCGAGCAAAAACGATGCCAGCCTCTAGTTTGAAAGATCGTTAATTGTAACACAGGAGTTGACTTTACAACGGACTGAAGAAATGAGAAAAATAATAAATTAACGATCTTACGACGTGGGACATTCTAGCTAGAGGCTGGGAGCCTTAACAAGCTGGAGGGTGATGATATTGCATGCCATATGATGAATGAGGGGTCGGCCTAGCAAACTGTACAGGGAAACCATGCCGTGGCTGCCCATGATAAAAGGCAGGATCAGCATGGATTGGCCAAGGATCACGAGCTGGAGGAAAACTCCGTGAACCAACTTGCGAAGGAGGAATGTATGGATAAGATCCTCTCGATGATCCCATAGAAGCACCACCGGACCTCCCCGGACCATAACATCTCGGCGATGGAGTATGGTATGACATTGGATGAAGTTGGTTCCTTGACCTTGATGTTGCATCTGCTGCAGCATCCTTCATGTTCGATATTGAGCCTGCCTCGACTGCATTGGACGCTGAGCTAGGCTCTGGAGGATGTGGTTCTATTGACTGCATTGTTGAGACAGTGCCAGGAGCTGTGTTACCGCTGGCTTTAGTTTCGGGATCTAACCTTGGACGTTTTTCCTGGCCCTGCTTGGGAGATTGAGTTCCCAAGTTGGAGACAGACGCATTGGCAGGGCGCTTTCCTGTAGCCAGTTTAGCAATTCTAGGGATTGGTATCAACACCCTCGTCTTCTTCTGGACAGGAACTATGGAAGAATTATTCCTTTTTCTTTCTGCCTTTTCATCTTCTAACTGCATGATCCGCTCTGTCAGGGCAGAAACAAAGTCCATGGTCCCGAGTCCTTTGCAAAGTGAAGCGCACTTAACCAGACCTCCAAGTGCTGCTATTTCATTTGTGTCCAGCTCATCCTGCAAGACAATCACAATTATTTGTATGATGGAAACGTTATGTGTTACCACAGCCAGCCTCATAGAAGGGAAGAGGAGGGGTAGAGGGTTTTGCATACCAGTCTCTTAAGTCTCTTAAGTCTCTTCCTTCTTGTAACCTCAGATCGAGCCATATTTGCTGACGCCAGATACTGTTCCAGAAGAGGAAATAATGGGAATCTATCAACAAGGTCAAAGGCGCATATAAATCTGATAGCCTGAAGTAGTTTTTTCTCCGAAATAAGAGTTTCAACTACACCTGTTAAAGTTTCAAGAAAGAATTAATCGGCCGAGAGCTATAACACAAGCTGCATCTGAAGATATTAAAGGTAGAAGTGAAATAGAGAATATCAATACCTAATGGAGGGGATGAATATGACAAACAGAAGAAGACGTAAAAATACTTGGAAAAGTGCAGTGCGCTCTAAGCATGCCAACCTAATTCTACTACTTTCTTTCAGCAAAAGAAAAGAAACAATAAGGTCATGAGATGTGAGCATACCAGGAATCCTATCCTCCAAAGAAAGTCTGCGGCATAGGTCGACATTTTGTTTAAGCAGATATACCACATTCGTCTGGTAGAATGTGCCAAAAAGAAAAAGAAGTTCAGCACGAGCAAAGGAGGAGTCCAACTTATAGGCGGAAATAAATGCCAAGAAGGCAAACACGTTCCAAGGCTTACTCTTCCGACCCAAATGAGATCTCCAATGCCTAGCATATTTCAGTACTTCAGATTTCAACTCCGCAGCAATATCAGGTGAGAGTTTCATTAACAGCTCCAACAAGAGGTTACAACCAGTTGTATTCGTGTAATTTGGATCAACGTTCGAGGCAGGCTGATAAACAGCTAGCAAAACATGAAATACTAGCAACGCTGGATCTGATGCAAATCGAAGAGCTTCCAGAACCTTGTTCTGCATATTCTCCTGCTTCTCATGAACATTCAGATATAATCTCAAACTCTTGGAATCCATCTTTTGGCATATAAAATCAAGCTCGTTCCTGGGCCCTACGGAGCATTCACCATCTGTATCACCAGCTTGTCCAATCATTAACTGAGATTGATCGCTTTTGACTTTTTCTACTTCCGACAGTAACAGTGCGGCTGAGGAGATGAAACACAAACAAGAAGAACAAAATACATGAGTTATGACCTACAAATGATCTTAGATATGCATAAGACAGAAATACTATATATGATCGCATACCATTGTAATCAGCTTCTTTTTCTTCACCCAACAGACCAAGCTCATTTTGAGGACCATCGGAGCACATACACGCCGAATCGCCCTCTTGCTGGGTTTTCAACTGAGAATGTTCCTCAGTGACTTTGTATAATTCTAACGCTGAACCTGTCGCTAAAAAAATGAAAAGGAAAAAAAAGCATAAGATGAGTTTTAGTAGGAAATGACCTCAACAATGTACTAACAGAAACACAAGCACAGCTCAAACCTATGCGCTCAACTGCACATTCATATTTGCTATCATGTCTGTTTCTAATATATATGGCAAACAGAAACCGAAAGTTGATAAGAACTACTCATGATCCATGATTCTGATTTTCGTGAACAAATGCAGCTCAGTTACAGTACTCTGCCCATCGATAACTACATTCCTTGTATTATCATAATATCATTGCCTTTAAACATGCTAGCAGATACAGAGATAGAAAGCTAGAAACACGAAAAGAATTCATATTTTCATAGAAGCAAGCACCTTCAGCCCACCCCCACCCCAACAATATGAACCGCACCCTAGGCATACACGCCTACACAATGTATGTTGACTACAAGACATAGGTCTGCAGCCTGCATAGCCATAGTAGAATTAAAAAATGAAGCAAAGTCAGCATCCGTGCTAGAAAGCTCACTCACCTTGTGTAAGAACTTCTGCAGAAAATCCTAATCTGAGATATAATTTACGAGCACCGTTCTCATCAAGCATGCAAAGAAAACTTTCAAGCTCAACCGTGTCGAACTCAGCTGCTAAGTGGTATATAGCTACTACCAACAAGAAAGCGTAAACCACAGCATAGCTCTTTTCTCCTGACTTAAGCTTTTCGCTCCATTGTATAGCCAACTCCCATGCCTCTCTTCTAGCAATTCTTTTGATCAAGGGGTTCAAATTCAGCAACTGCTCCAATAATAGCATGCAACTCTTCCTCACGACCACAGTTTCATACTCCACATCACCTTTCTTCAGATGGGGTGGAAAAAACCCATCCATGGCGTTCAACACCAACCTAGCCGGATCACTCGACAGTCCAAGGGCGTAAAGAACTTCACTGGACATTGTCCCGTGCTCATCAAATCTGTCATTCAGAAACATCTGCAAGGCTTTCCCATCCATCTTCACACACAGTTTAAGGCTGACATCTTCGCTCTCATTACCATCATCAACATCACTGAGGGCCTCAGGCTTAACAACCAAAAGCTCTCCCTTGTTGGCGAGTGCCTCGGCTTTATCATTTGAAATCACCCTCTTCAGCTGCTCCTCCTTCAACCTGATCTCCTCAACCTTCTCCTCCAACTCCCTCTCTCTCTTATGGAATCCGTTCACACTCTCTATGAACTCCTTCTCTTTCAATTCGATCTCATCAATCCGCTTAGCAAGCTCCTTCCTTTCAATCTCTAATTTCTTCTCCGTTGCATCAATCTCCTCCACCCTTCTTTTAGTCTTCGACTCAAAATCCTTACGGTTCTCCTCAAACTCTCTCTCTTGTCTCTTGAATCCATTCATATCCTCAACGAACTTCTTCTCCTTCAATCCCACCTCAACAAACCGTTTGGTCAGCTCCGTCTTCTCAATCTCTAGTTTCTTCTCCGTCGCCTCGACCTCCTCCAATCTTCGGTTAGCCCTCAACTCAAACTCCTTAAGCTTCTCCTCGAACTCCCTCTCCCTCCTCTTGATTTCTAACATATCCACAACATGCTGTTTCTCTTTCGATTCTACCTCATCAACCAGCTTGGCAAGCTCCACCTTTTCAAGCTCCAATTTCTCCTCCGTCACCTCAATCTCCTCCAATCTCCTCTTCGTCCTCGACTCAAACTCCTTACACTTCTCTTCGAACTCCCTCTCCCTCCTCTTGAATTCCAACACAACCACAACATGCTGTTTCTCTTTCGATTCTACCTCATCGACCAACTTAGCAAGCTCCACCTTTTCAAGCTCCAATTTCTCCTCCGTAATCTCAATCTCCTCCAATGTCCTCTTCGTCCTCAACTCAAACTCCTTACACTTCTCCTCGAACTCCCTCTCCTTCCTCTTGAATCCAATCACACTCTCCTCAAACATCTTCTCCTTCAATCCGACCTCATCACCCCGCCTCGCAATCTCCTCCTTCTCAATGTCCAATTTCTTCTCCATCAACTCGATCTCCTCCAACCTTCTCTGCGTCCTCGACTCAAACTCCGTCTCCTTCACTTGAACCTCCTCGATCCTCTCCCTCGCCTCCTTCTCCCTAATCCCTGACTCCTTCTCACGCCTCGAAACCTTCGATTCCATCTCAACAAAATTCCTCCCCCTCCTCTCCAACAACATCGTTCTCTTCGCCACCGCGCTCTCCTTCTCCCTCACCTCCCCCATCCTCTCATCCAATTCCCTCTCCCCTTCCCCCAATCTCGCCTCCCTCGCCTCGATCTCCTCGATCCTTCTCCTTATATCTCCCCTCGCAGACTCGAAATGATCCTCGAGATCCTTCCACTGAACCGTGAGCATCAACAATCCGCTCGATTCGGAGTTCAGTTTCTCCAGCGTGCGACGGATGCAATCCTGCTTCAACTCCGATCGCTTCATCTGCTTCGCCATCTCCACGCCGCCTCTCGCCGGAGACGACGACGATGGCGGGATCGATGATGATTGCATCGTCGTCGATTCGATTGACGAAACCTTAACCGACTGGGAAGTGAACAGGGTTTTTGTTTCCGTGTTTCGGGGGTGAATAATCGTATGAGCGTGCCCAGGAATCGGTATTTGAGTATCGATTTCGGGGGTTGTACTTATAGTGAAGTTTGGGGCTGGGGTTTAATTTCATTTTTGGGAAATTTAGGGTATCTTATCATCTACGGATTACGAGAAAATATGCTAAGATGGAGATATCATTGAACTCTTATTCTTTTGCTGTTTTTTTTTTTTCTTTTCAAATTCAATCTCATTTTATATCTTTAAATTGTCTAAAGTTCTGACTTTATATCATACTAATATTGATTATCTTTTGTTGTGTTGATTATTTTTTCAACTTATGTCAAAATCTAAACAGTTCCACCTGTATAAGGTAGTAATGCATTTATTGTACCAAATTTTGTCAGAGAATATTGTGTTTAGTATGAGTTATGAACAAGTCACAAATGGCATGGCATATCGTGACAGCCTTCGAAGTCGTAAAATTAAATTTTAGAAATTGCAATTCATACAATAAATTTAGACATTGCACATCATAACAGCCTTGTTATGGTTCTGTAGCAGCACTATGCAATTTCTTCATCTTACGAATAAGAATATGGCAATGCAAAGATTTTTGGTTCAACATATGATCAGATCATTCAAGATTAGCGGATCGAATGCCGATAATGAACACCAAGTTCATCAGGAGAAAAACGCACTATAAATAAGCTAGAGCCTAGAGACCAATACAAACACCAGCAATTGATCCGAACTCAATTTTCGAATGTATACTTGGACTCTTTATTCAAACACGATGAGAACGAAAGTATAGATTCTGCGCGCTCGATCCGGTGGAAAATCTAGCCCGTTGGAAAGCAATAACCAGAGAAGCATCATCAGCATATCAAGTGAAGGAGGATGTCAAACTTCACATGGATGCAAACATACCCAAACCTACTAATGGAGAGACAAACTCTAAGGCATTTATGCATCGTGGCCAGCAAAATTTGACATGGTCGAAGTATTCGGATCACGATATGGCAGTGGATACAAGTCTCTCGAGCTGGCTGGTCGAGGCCAAAGTAGCAGTAACACCAGATGCAAAGAGTGGCAGCTCTGCTTCTGTAGGAAATCATTCACCTTCTCGGAGAACCAGAGGATTTGAAGATAGACCAATCCTAGGGGCACTGACAATGGAAGAAATCAAGCAGTTCTTGGCTTCTTCATCGCCACGACGGTCACCAAGCAGAAGCCCAGATGATATGCCCATCATCGGAACCGTCGGGAGTTATTGGAGTGACAGGGCTACCGATTTGGATGGTGGATCTTCTAGGGGACGGATTACAAGTATCACAAGCAAACGCAGAGGTAACTATGTTCCAACAAATTTCGACTCTTTTAAAGATTTCTAAGACTGTTAATGTATGAGCTTGTGATGATCTTCGGACAAGAAGGTGACTTGGAAGTCTGTCCCATTTCAGACAAGATTAGAAATGGCTTTACAAAATGGAACCGCCGAGCCATGAATCTGTGCGAATAACAAATGCAAGGAAATGCGGCTTTGAACTACACACAAGCAATTGTTCAAGTACATAATTTCACTTCTGAATCATTCTTTGTAACATATTTGTGTTGTTATATAGTAATACAAGTTCTCAAGGCCAATTCATCGTCCCTTACATGTCAATTTTCTGTCCTTACTAATTGAACCGCATCAGCTTGTGTCCATGATTTACCATTCCCGACTTGTTTCACAACATTTCCATTTTTATGATGATCAATTACTTCTCTTCCTATGGCTTATATGTCTTGTCTGCGAATCAAATTTTTTAAACCTGATCCTCCTATCTCTAATTCGAATGGATCGCTCAAGGCTATGTGCTTTTGAGATATTTTATCGTCATAAATATGAAAGCGGTGTGAAACAAGTCGGGAAGGGTAAATCATGGACACAAGCTGATGCGGTTCAATTAGAGAAGATAAAACAATGACTTGTAAAGGACAATGAATTCACCTACAGAACTTGCAAGCCACGAGTAAAATATATATATATACTTCGTCCGTCCCATAAACTTTGCAACATGCACGTTTATACTATTCTTTATACATGAATGCAAGTCTCGTTTTCATATCAAATCACGTCTAATCGTCATCTAACTTATATTAGGTTGAAGTAAGTAAGTTACACAACCATTGATTTTTCACGATAAATTTACAAAAAAAACTACATTTCATCGTCGTTACACGCGTGTCAAACTTTACATTGATACGCGTGCAAAATCAAAACGTTATAAAGTTTATGGGACGAAGGGAGTAGAATTTCTAACTTGTTTATTACATATTCTATGTTTTATTACCTTCCTTATTCTTTATTTAAAACAATTTAAACTTTCTCTATTCTTTCGTTATGTCCCCGAAATGTTTGTGGCGTGTTCTTGTCCCCCAAGTGTCAACTCACGTCTCCTCAACGAACTTTAACGTAGCTTAAAAACTTGTAATCCATATATTATAAAAAAAATATTATCTATACATTTAAAACAATTTAAATCCTCTCTATTTTTTCGTTATGTTTCTGGAATGTCCTCGAAGTGTCACTTATGTGTCGAGGAGCTTAAAAAACATTGTTACCTGCATATTATAAAAAAATATATTGCCTATATATTATTAGTGAAATATAGCTTCAGAAACATGTTAGCTATATATTATTAAAAAGGAAAAATCCTCTAAAAATATAAAAAATTGAAAAGAAAATCCCAAAAACATACACAAGGAATTATAATTCTAAACACATACAAAATCCTCCATCGCCCTCACTACCAACACCAACACGTTCATCAGCCCCGTCTCCTCCACCGCCCTCACCACCTTCCCATAATCTCTTGCATCCATCCATGTTGAGGATCGTGACCTCGACGTCAATGGCAACGGCACACCCCCTCATAATGTCCCCATCGTTCTCTGATCCAACGACAGAGGCAACGTCATCGATCGAAGAAAAACAACTTGCAATTGTCACAGTACACCGTGGGTCCTCCTAGGCCACCGCCACAAGGGAACGAAGAAGAGTTTGAGGACCTTCTTGTATTCAATAAGGTTGGCGATCGAATTGCAGTTTACGCAACGTTTTGGGGTCAAGACGTGGCGGACTTGTTCGGTGACTCTGTCGACGAAGAACATGATTGAGAATGGGATAGAAAGGTTTTGATAAATGGTTTGTGTTTTTGGTTCGGGATGAACCATGCAAGATGAAAGTAGCACTAGTGTTCAGGATGAAATTTGATCAAATCTTGGTTGATCATTCTACGATAAAGTCAAAATATATCTCAATGCTATAATGATAAAGTCAAAACGTCGCAAAATCAAGGATTTATCAGATATTATTAGTAGTTTGATCTCTATCAATCGGATATTGTTAGTTATTTATAAGTGGATTTATAAGAATGGATTTATCAGAACTGACGTGACATTAGTCATGAGACATTACATATATATTAAATAGAACGGCTGAATAAATGAAATAGAGTGTCTATACAAATGAAACAGAGCGTCTGTACAAGAATGAAACAAAGTGTCTGTACAAAAATGAAACAGAACGCCTGCACAAGAATGAAACAAAGTGTCTGTACAAAAATGAAACAGAACGCGTACACAAGAATGAAATAGAACACTTTTACAAAAATGAAATAGAGCATCTGAACACAAAACAAATAGAACGGATGAAACAGAGCGTCTGTCCTAAAATCAAATAGAACGTCTGAATAAAATAAAACAGAGCGCCTAAACAAAACAAAACAGAATGCCTCAAGAAAAAAATACACAAGAGCTCCGTTTCAAAAATAATACAAGTGACCTGTTCAAAATAACAAAGGTATTCTTTTTCTGAAAAACACTGACACTCGATTTTAAAATAACAAAAACACTGCTCCATTTTAAAATAATAAAGACGTTTTATTTCTGAACAAAAAACAAATAAAGCGCTTGAAAAAAAATGAAATAGAGTCCTTTAAGGGAAAAAAAAAGTGACAAATAAAAAAAATACTTCATAATCCATCACCCAATAACACAACAATCCATATATCTTATCACCAATAATACAAGAATCCATATATCTGTCAATTAAAAAAAATACTTAGACACCATCACAATACCCCCCCAAATCATCCATTTATCTTTCCACTGCCATCTCCCTTTAATTCCAAATAGTATAATACTTCAGATTCATCTCCAATAACCTAGCGCTTTCCTCCATCGCCTCCTCATCATATCTGATCACCAACACACGCATATCAAATCCTCATTATTCGATGTCAATTTACGATTTCGCATCCAAAATAGGAAAAGAAGAAACTAAACCCTAGCTTTGATGGACGACTCTGCTCATATGAATCGCACAAGGCGCTGCTCCAAGACATCGTTGGATCCCTGCGATTCAAGCGTTGTGCTTGATGTCGAGTCTTTGCTCGAAGTAGAATGAGAATAGTGAAGGGAGCCGTTCTCGTCGATTCTGAGATAATGAAGGAGAAAACTAATTCTCGCTTCGAATCGCACATGGTTTGTGTAGAATCGATGGAGAAAAAGGAGGAGTGATGAAATTGATGCAGGGGTAGAGAGAGAATGAGGAAGTGAGATTGTATGTTTTGAGAAATATATTTTTGTATGTATGTTTTTAAGATTAATTTTGAAAACGTATAGTTTTGGGTCATTTTTCGAATTAAAAATAATGTATTTTTGGTATTATAACATGACATAAAATATTACGAAATATCAATATACTAAAATTGTTTCGAGGAATTAAAAAAACGATGTGAAACTACCGCAAATAAATATATAGAATTTTTAACTTATTTATTACATATCTTATGTTTTATTATGTTACTTATTTATTATTTAAAACAATTTAAACTCTGTTCTTTCGTCATAGCCTGGAGTATTGGTGGAGTGTACCTTGTGTGTCCTCCATACGTTGCCTCACAGGATATATCGATGCTTCATAGCCGTCAGCAAGACTCTCAACAAGATCCTCACCAGCCCTTTTCTCCTCTTTCTCCCTTATTTCATCTAATTTCTGTTTTCCCGCTAATTTGATTTTGGAAAGAAAGTTTTACAGCTCTCTAACCACTTCCAATTTTTGGGCCAACCAAGCCTCAACGGCTTTTAGCTATTCTTTTTCGTCCATCAACAACTTCTCGGTGTGTTTTTTTGGATAACTTCAGTGCATTCGCTGTTGCTGTCCTTCTATGATTTTACTCCTCAAGTACTCCTCCTCGGTAAACCGTTTGTTTTTTCATTCATGATTTCTATCTGCTTCTCAATTGCACGTATTCTATCCTTAAGTTTTCCCTCATTTTCGATAATCGGTTGGGGCCATCCCTCTCGACTTCAGCGATCCTATCTTTAGTAGTGTTGACGGTGAAGCGTGTGCCTCAAATCGTCCGCGTAGCTTGACCGCGTCCTTCGCCCGCGTTCGTCTTCGCGTGGAATTCTTTTTCCCCACGTGATGATGGTGTATAAAAGGAGAGGGAGAGAGCTGCAGAGGAATAAGAGAGGCAGAGAAGAAGAATTGGGGATTTCAGTGGGAGAGGAGGAGAAAAGTGCAGGAGAGAAAGGGGTTAAAGTGGAAAGCACTATTCACAAATACACATAAAAACATATTGAGGGTTTAAGGGATTTGTTTTAGAGATTATTATCTCTATCCCTTATTATGAGATTCTCAATATTTTGAGTGTGACTCCTTTTTTTATTTTCTTATTTGATTAGTGATTCTTCGTCGTCGGCGACCGTCCGTGATTTTTCCCGTAAGGGTTTCCACGTAAAATTCTTTGTCTCATTAATTTTACACATTCGTTATTATTTGTGTTTATTATTAACTGATCCGTTCGTAACAAGTAGAATGATTTGCTTGTTGAGCTTTGAGATTACCTCCTTCACCTCTTCAAGCAGGTTTTTCAACCCCAATTGGGTCTCTATCTTTTTTTTCCATTGCTCCACACACCTCGTTAGCCAACTTGCGTTCGGCTTTTAACATATGGTTACTCGACGCAATCAAATTACTGCACGTTTTGAATGGCTTTGATTTCATCCACAAGTTGTTTCATCCCTTCGTATGTTGAGCAACAAGATGAACCAGTAACCTATAAAACGAAAATACAAAAAAATAAAACATTAAATACAATCACCAGAAAGGGACAGAGCGAAATTCTAAAAACAAATACAAGGAGGCAAAACCTGAGGCGGATCAAGCACCGTGCCGAGTGAGCTTGAAAACTAGAGTTAGACTTGAAGTCGATGAGAAGGGTGGAAGCCACGGCGTTGCGTGAGGTGAAGTTCTGAGGTTGGAGAGGTTTAAGGTAAAGACGGGCCGATGAAGATGAATTGTTTTATGCTTTTTCTTCGGGTTAGGCTTACACCATAATAGTGTATTATGTGAACAATCACATAACAAAATTAATACAACCGTTGAATTATTGATCCATTTATCCTTCGAACAATTAGTGGATAATAAGACACATACATATAAAAAAAATGATAGTAAGGTGATACGATGTGATATAAATGAATAATAAAGATATAAGACTAATTAATTTTGAAAGAAAAACTTGTCTTTTATAACAATATTGTAATTTTTTTGAAACGAAGGAAGTTTTATTTTTATTTTTTATAGATTTATTCGTATCGTGAGACGAACAAGCGTTATTTTTTGAAATTCTATGGTGCAATTATTTAAGTGCCTGCTAGGAGTATATGTTAAAAGTTTTTTTAACAATTTATTTAAGTGAAGAACATACCAAAAGGAACCAAGATGGTAACATGATAGCAACTTTAACAATTTTTTTTTTATTTTTTTTTTGGGACAAACTTCGACAAAACATTATGCCGGTACCAATCAACCAATAAAAAAAAAATAGTAGCAACTTCAACAACTTTGGTATCAACAAGTCCTTAACCTAATTTATTATAATATTATTTATGTAATTCACCTTATGTGCATAAGAAAATACAAATGATAATTACATATAACGATTTTAAATCACATAAAAAATCTAAATTATTTGATAATTTTATGTCGTGATGATATTAAATTATTTTAATAGTTGTTATCTTCTAATGATATACTACCTCCGCCCACGATTATTAGAACGACACGTATCTCGAAAAGGTTCTAAAAATTATTATTTTTGACACAGGATTAAAGTTCGCTAATTAATCTATCATTGATGTTTAGCAACAATTTTGTAAAAAATGATTTTTAGCCATCACAAACTCAATATTGACATACGTGTTATACTAACATTTTGGCATGGAGGAAGTAAATATATTTGATAAATATATATATATATATATATATATATCTACTTTAAATCACATAGAACAACTAAAATATTTGAGAAATTTATATCGAGATGATGTTAAATATTTTAAGTAATTATTATCTTCTGATGATGCTATAGTAACGAAACACATATATAATAATATTGAAACAACATACATGAGATAATGAAAAGATATTACAAATTGAATACATTAACTATAAATCATAAATATTATGTCATTAATATAAAACCGACCAAACATTATACCTAAATAAATCAAATTTTGGTATCTCTCAAATGTAATTTTGGGGTATATAATAGAAATAATATTTTATTTTGTGTCATTAATATAATACTGATCAAACTTAGTACCAAAATAAACCAAGCTTTGGTTCCAAGAAACTCAAATGTAGCTGTATATATATATATATATATATATATATATAAAATAGATAATATAAATGATGTTTAATCATCACAAACTCAACATCAAATACGTATTGTACAAACACTTTGGGACAGAGAGAGTAAACACGATTGATAACTATATATATCTATTTTAAATCACATAAAAATCTACAATATTTGATAATTCTATATCAAGATGATATAAAACTATTTAAGTAATTATTATCTTCTAATGATGCTATAGTAACGAAACAAACATATAATAATATTTGAACAATATGTATGAGATAATGAAAAGACATTACAAATTTAATATATTAAATATAAATCATAAATATTTTATCATTAATATAGGACCAATCAAATCAAAAAACTCAAATATAACTTTACATATATAATAAATTACTTCAGTTGATATAGTAGTGTAACAATGGTACGTATCAACTTTACTGATCTTGTTGATATAGTAGTGTAACAATGGTAGAAGCCAGCTTACTTTATCCCTTTGTGCCCAGTAATTCTCTTCCTCTGCTAGAAGTCAATCCAGATCTTGTTGTACTGCTGTAAACGACTCCATCACCTCATCATTCATCTGTCTGAGTTGAAGTTCCCCTAACTTCTTCTGCTTTTGTGGAATTCTTGTCTTCATCACCCCATGCTTCCTTGGATTTCAGGACTAAAAACAACATATAAATAATTCAAATTTTTATAAAACAATCAAAAATGAATAAAAAAAGTTAATAAAATAAAAATAAAAAAACTCAAATCTTTTTAAAACGTAAGACTCGATCAAATAGTTAAGAAATGACCTTAAAATTTACAAATGAGACTCCAACTTTCCGTAATTTCCTCTGCGCTTCCTTCCTCGACTCGTCTTGCGATGGTGTTCCCCAAACCCTAGCCACAATTTTGGAGCACTTGGTTTTTACTTCCCATGCAATCTCATAATCGAATGGTCTTTCTTTCGCTTTCACTGTGTCAGTTTCGGTGCTTACCCATTGAATTGCAAGCGAGAGGTGGACAGAGGACTTTGCAGGGATATTGGTGATACACGCTTCAAGGAAAAGTGATATCCAGTTAGACGAAGTTAGGGCTCGATCTAACCTTTTCCAAACCCATTGCCCACCTCTCACACCTTTGCTCCGTGTAAATTTTGGGCCTCCAGCTCCAAGATCTAATAATCCGTTGTCCTCAATTGCTTTACGAAACTCATACGTCTTCTTGGGGTCGCGCATCCTTTTTTTTTTTTTTTTTTTTTGGCCCGAACGGAGCAATATTTTGTTAAAATCGCCTTTGAGAGGACTTTTAATGCCTATCATGTGAAGTAACTGGTTCGTCATAAAATCATGTGAAGTATCATCTCAATCCTTGCATATTTGGATTTTGGAAGTAGCGAATCTCTGCGGATAATTTCCTACTGGAATTGCAGAATAATCCATAAATAAAAAACATACCAGACATGATTATCTAATTCATACATAGATATTGAACGTGGCAGTGCAAGTCGAGAAACCCTCGGCAAAACGTCGACAATCATCGCCACGACGTAGCTAAAAGATGACTTATGACGATGCTCTTCAACAAGCTCCGGCTGCATATTCCGGTGATGAAATGAGCACACCCTTTCCTAGAATTGGTCCCAAACATCCACAACTAAACAAGTCAATCGAGCACCTGTATCAAACATCTTTCATACAGTTTGCATAAGTTGCAATACTGTACCAAATTTTGACAGAAAACATTCTGTTTATGAACGAGTCACGAATCACGTGGCACATCGTTACAGTCTTGGTAGTGGTAAAATTAGTAGGAATTAATACAACAATTTGAACCGGTGGATGGAGTCACTCTAATTACATTCTGTCGACCATACTATGATGTAAGGAAACCTTCGTTCCAGTTATGACATGAGAAGTTTATTGCTCTCATAAAGGGTTCTCCGTTTGATTGACCATCGACTACAATTACCATTATCAAAACTCACCAGCGATATCTTCACGATCAACGATTATCAGTTCGATGTCTGAAAGCCAAAAAAGCACAAAACACTGATGTCTGAAAGCCAAAAAAAGCATAAAACACTGGATACGATCAACTAGTGATGTTATGGCGCCTAAAGTTACTAGACAGTTCTCGCATTAGGTATGAAAAGATGTTCTCTCGACTGCACTTCCCTTGTTATGATCATGTAGTACTTTGGGTTCAACACATACGATCAGATCATTCAAGATTAGCAGATCCAATGCGGACAATAAGCACTCCCACGAATGTATGTTTGAGGTTTACCTCCAGGAAAAACACAAGTTGTACAAGCTACAGACCCATACAGACATCATCAATCGAGTGCGTCGAGTACATGCTTAGACTCTTTATTCGAACTGAAATTCGGAAGCATCATTCCAAACTTCTTGGACAACGGCAAGCTAAAACTCCATAACATAGGATTCTTATTGAGGGAACAGCTTAGCCTTGGAGACCGATAATCCCTGCAAAGAGAAAAATGAATTAGCTGCGTTAAAAGGAAGTTGAATATATATCGCACTTTCAAACAGTGGCATCAAGCGTCATCCCCATAGTTGCTCAGACTCTTGAACAATATTTCATAGTCAGTATATGCCAGAGCATTAAACAAAAACAAAACGATGCGCGTCTGATTGCTGAGGTTAACCAATAACATGGCACTATATTAAAAAGCGATGGCTCCCAAGAATATCGTTTAACATTCCTCTATTTCAGAGCCCGTCAAGTTGAGGTTTGACTATATTCCAGACAAGAAAAGAACAATATCTTGCACAGAAAAAACAGCAAGTGTTTACCACAGGCTACTCTTCCTCCTGCATTTCCAGTTGACTTGCTGAGCTCATGTCCCCCTACACAAAACAATAAAAAAGTCATTGCATTAGTTTGCGCGCAATGCTGAAGACGTCCCGATAATCTTCATTCAAGGACATATATAAGCGGGAAGCACTTTCCCTGTATATACATTACAGTAGTGACCAAGTTTAAGAGCACTATGTTTTATTATGATGAGTGAAGAAGTCATATAGCAGAGTGATTTGAAAATTGTATGACGATAAGGAGATGCAATTTGATCTGTGGATGATTATCAGAACAAGTAACTAGGGCCAATCGGGTTATGACACGACCAGTAAGGGTTTCGGGTCATGGAATGCAGCAACAAACATTACTGTTAGCATGCAAATGTTGCAAGTCAGGAACCATAAATCTGAGTCGAAAATCATACACGTATCCTTCCTAGGAGATTGATCATTCAAGCAACAATCCATCATTGACAGAGCAGGTAGGTATCATGATTTTCGTAATTGCATGTGTCCAATGAGTTACCTTTTCCAAGATCATCGGGATCAGCATGAACCACAACGGCCCTTCCAATTATAGAATTTGGCCCAGACAAAGGAATCTGAGCATTATAGATCATAGGTTAGAAAAACCATTGTCACAGTGCTTCCTAGACAGGGATACAGAAAGAACTCGGCTGCTTACCTGCTTGTCAATAATTGTGAAGGTAGCGGTACCTGATATGACACAAAACAATAATATTAGGGGTAGTGATGAACGCAAGAA
This sequence comes from Drosera spatulata, assembly GCA_035668315.1. NCBI lineage: Eukaryota > Viridiplantae > Streptophyta > Magnoliopsida > Caryophyllales > Droseraceae > Drosera > Drosera spatulata. The sequence goes on from JAOVYX010016547.1 coordinate 19,321, forward strand.
ACCCCATTTCAGTGTGACTAAGAGTAAAACCACAAGTCCCGCATTTCAGTTCCCAAAGAAAACCTTCATGAAACTTTATTGCCCAACGGTTCCTTTTCAAGGATAGTGGAACAGCAAATCTGCTATGTCACGATAAAACCAATTATACAGTTAACTGAATCTAAACCTTAACATTAGTTTGTCCATGGAGTTCACTAAAATCTACCTATCCCACACATAAAAGTAAAAAACAGAAACACAACTGACAAACTAAGACACAAGTTCGACTAAGGGAAGCATGAATTTTTTAGGCAGTGATTAACAAGATAAAGTATCACCAAGACACAACAATTCGAGCACATACCATCATCACCAACCGTGACATTCCCCAGATCACCAGCATGACGAATCTCATCCTCGGGAGCCCCATGCACATGTCCAGCAGGATTGAAATGAGGACCTGCAAACAGGAGCATAAGATTCAAAGACGAATAAAATAAAAAGGTATATTCCTGTGGAAAAAATCCAGCAACTGGCTTACCAGTAGACAAGCAGCCATTAGTGGTATCCCCCAAGGCATGAACATGAAATCCATGAAGCCCGGGACTGAGGCCAGCCAGATTTCCCGTAACAGTAGTTGGACCTAAACCACAAACATAATATTTCAGCAAAGAAAACAGGGTTTTCCGAAATGTATAGAGTCGTCCACATTACCTTCGCCTTCCTGGTTGAAGTAGATGGTGCCAGTGACACCCGCACTGCTGGAGAGAACAGCGACACCCTTCACCATTTTCTCAAGTGATCTGTAGAAATCAAAGTAGTTATTGCACATTCAAAGATTGGGGGAAAAACACAAGTATGTGCTTTGAAGGTTAAATCATGAAGAACAAATAATCCAAAAGAGCATCATCATCATGCAGTGTTTCTTTAATTCCAGCACAAATGCGAAACTTAAATACTTTGAAGCTTATGCCAAAATAAATAGCAGACACCTTAAATTTTAGAACAACGCTTCGGAGTTCTTACAACTATTTTGTTCCATTCACGGGCAAAGAATACAATACAATACCCATTCTATGGGTTTCGTTTCTCAGAACTTCAATCAAGGAGTCACCTAACTAGTCCAGAAAAAGAATCCAAAAGAGGTCGAAGATGAAAGCTAGGTCCCGTTTCAGCTAATTCTACAAAGACAATATGTGGATAATATAAACTCATCCATCATCTGACTCGAAAATCAAACTTAACTAGTTACACCACCCAAATCCATAATCCTTTGCCAGGTCATTTAACCTCCAAAGAGGGGACAAAAGGATTGCGCACAAGCAGTATAATCTTCCAATCACATCAGATGTCTTCGCAGAGACTAGAATCGAGATGATCATGAAATCAACTCCCAAATACCAACACGATCACGAAAAGAAGCAGCTCAAAAATCACAAGGTGCTACCAAAGACAAAATTGTCCCACAACATAGAAGCAACTTCACTGACTAGTAGAACAAATTTATCATCAGTTGTCCGAAGTTCCATAATCTGATCAGCTGTCCAGTCAAAACCCTAATCCATCGATCTAATCTACCCGGTAAATTCACTCAATTCTCCAAAACAACTTTACTCTCTAATCCCTATCAAAATGGACTGGCAACGTGTGCAGAACACAAACCCTAACTGGAAACTAAACCGAAGAGGAAAAGAGAGTCAAAACGAGAAAGAGAGAGGAGAGTAGTACCTCAGAGCACCCCTTTGAGAAGATTCGAGAGATTGGATGAGGAAGACGAAGAAGAATGAGCGAGATCAAATGTGATTTGGCAACTGACGAGGAGGAGAGTGAACGTGGATCGTATAAAACGGCAGTGGGAGATGATCAAATGGGAACAGCGGCCACGGTCGAAGATACTACTAGATGGTTCGTCGACGGCCTCTCGATAATACTCCTCTCACCTACCTACCCCACCTACCATTATTTCATAAGTAATGTGTACTTATTCTATGCATGGATATCTTGTGTGACATAAGTTCAGTAAGGCTAGTTTCTCTGGACCCATTCGTCCCGTGATATTAGAATCGAACGTCCAGAAAATTCCTCGTGTCTCAGGAGAAAGAGAAAAAAAAATAAGAATAAGTACATGACATATGAGATAATCAAGTCGCGAAGGCTTAATTATATCTGATGACAAGTAGTGATGGAGAATCTTACGTCAGAGATTAGAGTGAACATGCACAATTTGAATAAGTTTTCACGAAATGTTAAGAAATTCGATTAGAGTTTTCATTTAGAAATACTCTCAACATTTTAAAATTTTTATGATCTATCTAGATTAACATCATTCATATTCATTTTTATATTAAATAATGTTCAATTAATCTATGATGTTCATTCTTAAAAAATTAAAAAATTATCATTAGAAAAAAAAACCATCTTCCCGTCATATATTCGATCAACGTTTACCTATGGTATGCTCGCCTTTCTGAAATTACGGGGATACAGACAGTGGTGAGGAGTGTGTGCCGTGCCCTGATAGTAGCCGTTGCCCGGAAATCGGTCTACTATTATTCCGCGTCGAGTGGAGTCGATCGCATCATCGATGGATGATCCGTCGTCGCTGTCCAGTCATTTTACCCTAAACTTCAGGATCTCACCTCCACCACCAACAACAATGGGAGAAGCAGACAATGACGACGACGAAGTGAACAAACCCTAGATTTCCACACACATTCTTCGATCTCATTCCAACTTCTACCGTTCTTCTCCCTAGATCCCTTGCCCTTGATTCATTGCATTATCTGGTTAGCTTTTTTCTCGATGACGCAAAACGCTTGGTTAGATTATCCAGGGTTTCGTGGAATTCAGACCTGATACGATATCATTGAGTATATGTTATGCTGTCATTATCTGGATGCAGAATCGGTAATCGATAATGATCGTTGTTTTACGTGCTGCAAATTTTGTCAACGAATTCGATGAACATTTTGACGTAGTGATTTTTAAGTTTTGCATTCTCAGTATTTTCATTATTGTGCTCATGGAGTCATAGTTTCTTAGAAGGCGCTGCCATCGATAGTGCAACAAAGACATGGCGAGATTTCGGATATCAGAATTTGGTTGAGTTTACGGGTTCCTTCATCGGTTGTTAGAATGTAGCAGATGTTGATGAGTTTTCCTTGTGGGATCCTGTGCTAGGTATGGATTGGACGAGAGGAGCGATGGAGAGGCAGAAGAGCAGCCTTGACAGCCCAGGAGCGGCAGGATCTCCCATGATGTCCCCTCTCAATCGCCATGGTCGGTCCTCATCGTCTGGCCTTGCGAACATGAGGAAGCCACAGAATATGCAAGCCAAGGCCGCAGCTCAGAGGCTTGCTCAGGTCATGGCACACCAGTCAACTACTGATGACGAAAACGATGAGGAGGACGATTTTGCATTAGAGTATGGTTCGACGGGTCTGGGGCTTGCGGCCACTGGAAGGTCTATTAGACCTCAGACTCCTACGGTAATCCAGCGGCCTACCAATCATCAGGCTTCAACTTTACATGGAGTGTGCACTTGTGTCTTTAGTATTGTTTGGATTGTACTCCTCATCACTTGTGACTTTACCACGCCACTAACTTGAAAAATCCTGTTATCAGTCAGTTCGTCCAGCAGTTGAACAACCTTCCCCTGCGCGCCCTTCCGTGACTGGCCGACCATCCCTTTCTGTTAGGACGGGTGAACGGACCTCTGTAGTTGGGAGACCATCACAGCCAGCTAGTGCTGCTTCTGAACAACCATTGTCAGCCCTCTATCCGTCTCCAGCCAGATCACCTCTGGCACTCGGCCTAGCAGAGCAACCAATATCTATGCGGACAAATATGACTGTAAACAAACCCGAGCAGCTTATGCCTTCACGGTCAACTTTATCTATCAATCAGCCTGAGCAACCTCCATCTGGGAGATCAACCATGCCGATCAACCATGCAGAGCAGCCTCTAGCAGGACGATCTCCGCTCTCTTTTCAGAATCAAGATCAGCTTTTATCGGGGAGATCAGTGTTGCCTTCTAGCTCCACAGAGCAGCCTCCATCTGCGCGCTCCTCAGTTGGCATCCGTCCTAACCTGGGAACCAAAGCAGTTCCTATGGTGCCCCCTGCAGTTACAATATCTTTGAAGCCGCAAACTCCCAAGAACCCGGCAGGAGCTCAGGGTGAGATCAGAAGAGATAAAAGGTGATATACTGTATCTGCTCTCAAAGATGTTCATGCTGAGAACTTGCATTTCTAACTACAAACTTGTCAACTGCTTTTGATTGCCTTGTACTGCTTTCATCTTACCCTGGCAAGAAGCCCTGTGGTTTATACTCGTAGTTCATGCTTTTAAACCACATCTCTGTATTTGCTTACTTATTGAGTTGAGTTTCTCTGGTGTGCATCATTCTTGCTGTTGGTCATCAAATAGATTATCCACGGACTGGGGAAGCATGAACGTGCGAGAACCTAAAGAACCCCAAACTCAGCTATCTTTGACAGCTCTACAGGATGAGGTATGGTTACGCATTACTCTGAATCATCGATGATCATGAGATGACCATATTGTTTAAAATAATGAAATCAGGTTGGTGTCGAATCTTTCTGCCATAATAATTCAGGAAACCCCATCTTTATGTGTGTCGTGTTCTTGGTTGCAATAAACTTAGCATTTCCTTTTAGTTGTCTATTTTTATTATGGATCCTTACATTACTATACAAATCTCTATTTCACGATATCATTTACATGACGTTAAGTTATTTTGCAGCTTGATATGCTACAGGAGGAAAATGATAATCTACTTGGAAAGGTAAAAAACTGCTTCTTTTGGTCGTCTAGGAAATCGTTAGCTTGATTGGGTTGGGCGGTTTGCTTAGATGCAGAAACTAAGATTGTAGTAGAGGGATTGTTGAGTTCATACTCAATCTATTCCTTTATCCTTCCCTAAATTATTTTTGCTGGCATCGTTTTCACTTGGCATTTGATCTGATCCTTTTTCCCTCAGCTTCGACTTGCAGAGGAACGGTGTGAAGAAGCAGAAGCACGAGCTAAGCAGCTTGAAAGGCAGGTAAGCTT
>JAOVYX010016548.1:0-24366 GCA_035668315.1 Drosera spatulata
AGTAAGAGGAGCATATTCTGGGAACTTCCTTATTGGAAGTCGCTGTTAATCCGTCATAATCTTGATGTCATGCATATCGAGAAGAACGTGTTTGACAACATGTTCAACACGGTCATGGATATGGCGGGGAAGACCAAAGACAATGAACATTCAAGAAGAGATTTGGCTTTGTACTGCAAAATCAAGACCAAAAACACCTATTTGTGTGCTTTAAATACATCTCCATCATTGATTTCCTTTATTTATTTTTCTTTTTTTAACTTGGCAAGAAATCAATGATTCAAATTCATTTGAAGCACACAAATAGGTGCTTTTGAAACACAAAAGTTATCACGTGTGTGTGTATATATATATATATATATTGGAATCAAATATTGGATTTGAAAATCAATGATTATGATTAAAACCTTATTAACTACTTCCCCCATCCCAATTTAGATGCAATCATTTGATCCGACACGAGATTTTATATGTGTGTTGAACTTTTATGGATTTTGGTGAAGAAAGAGGAGTATTTTTTTGTGAAGGAAGAGGAGTGTTTTTTATGAGAGAAGATAGTAGATGTATTATAACAGATGATAATTATTTTGATATTTTTTGAAATAAAAAGGTTATCAAAATTGAAAATATTATAAATAAATTGGGACATCTCAATAAAAAAAAGTGTTGCATGCACATTAGGATAAAAGAAGTACTTATTTAGCAGTGAAAGGGAAAGTTACTTTTAATCACCTGAACTTTCATTGATTTATACATAACCTCCTGAACTTTGAAAATAGACAGATTAACCCCTTCAATTTTGAAAATGAGGAGGGTAATGTGCCAAAAATTATCTCTGTATAATTAAAAGATAGGGTTATATATTTTTCCCAGAAGTAGAGTCATACTTGCAACATCTACAATGCTATTGTAATAAATCGAGAAAATTTAATTTTTCAGAATGTCATTTCAACTATAAATATGGAATCGTAATGAAATTTTAGAAATTTTGATATATTTATTTCGACAATTAATGAATATATTTTTACCAAATATATTTCTAAAGGATAATGAAATCCGAAACTATCCCAATCCGACCAATCACAAGCTGCCACGCGTATCCTATCCCCTCCTTTCACTTATCCCTTCTCTCCCTCTACCTCTCCTTCTTCCCCACACCTTTCCCCTTCTTTCTCCAGATCCTCTCCATAGCCGCACCACCCAGCCGTCGCCAGCCACCATCCCTGGCTCCACGCCGCGTCGCCAACAGCTGCCGCCCCATTGCAGTCGGCCACAACCAACCACCACTCCTCCACCCCGATCAGTTTCACCCGATCTCTCTCTCGTGTGAGGTAACCCAACCCTCTTCTAATTCCCTTGGTTGTGAACTGAGACTGCGTATGCGATATATTATTGTTTGATGTGTATGGGATGGATTGATGATGTGAATTGATGGAGTTTTATGGCGCGCGCGTGGAGGAAGTAGCGGCTAATTCTGAAATGCAGGTCGTAGAGCCCGTCGCAGGCGCGACCAGACGAGTCGCGGGTGCGACGCAGCCTGTCGCTGGCACGATGGTGCGACCATGCTTGGTCACGGCCACGACTCGTTTGCCACGGCCGTGGCTAAGCCTGTCGTGGCCACGACTATCCGAAATGATCCAATTTAAGTATTTATGCAATGTTATACCCTGCACTGAATTCTAGGAGAGTAAATATGCTAGATTAAGTGTTAATAATATTAAATAACCTCTCGGGACAAGAAAATATATCATAACCCAATATTGTTAAAATAAGCGAAATACGAGCATAACTACAATTAAGCGTGTACATATTATAATGAAATCATAAATGAATTACGAGAATACGAATTAACGGGATATTGCTGAGGGAGGAAGAAGGTTAGTTTCTTCCTTTTCGAGTGTGGTTGCATTGGATAAGGGAATCAAACAGTGGTCGCATTGGTTCAGGGAAGTGAGTTCCCTGATATATTGATGGTCGCATTGGTAAGGGGCGGATGCCCCTTCGATGGTTCTCTGGTCGCATTGATAAGGGGCGGATGCCCCTTCGATGGTTCCCTGGTCGCATTGGTAAGGGGCGGATGCCCCTTCGATTTGGGGGTTCTCTGGTCGCAATTGGAAAAGAGAAAAGGAAAAAGTCTTCTCTCTCTTTCGGTGGTGGGGTCTAAAGGTGAAAGTTAACATCACTGTAGCACGTGCTACAGTGATAGAAAATAATACTGATTAGAAAGCATGACGAGATAGAACATGGTGGGGTCATAAATAAAAGGATGATGGAATGATCGAGGTCAAATAACAATGATAATAAAAAGGGGGTTTCAATATACTGCCAAGCGTGTCGTGCTATAGCAGGTGTTAGGGTTATAGCACGTGACCTTTAACCTATGGCAGTACCCAGGGTTTACTGAGCGAATCTTTGCTCATGGGTTTTTCTGTTTTCTTTGATTTATTTCTTGTTTAGGTTCAGGTGAGGAGGGCGAAGCATCCGAGTAGTTGCACTGGAGTGTGGCTCTTTTGTATTATGTGTACTATTTAGAATGTATGGCAGTATTTGAGGCTTAAGGCCTAACTATTGATGATTGTATAATTGACTGTTGCGCTCTGTCATTACTTGGGTGCGGTATTGAGGTTGTATAATAACCCATGTAGGAAACATAACTATGGACTGAGTTGTGCATGATGATACTGTATTTACAATTGCTTTCTCTTATGCTCTCTTATGTAAACCCTGTTGTGAATTTGCCTTGTTATGGACTCCTGTCTGTAGCGATAGTGACATCACGTGCTTATAAGTTATAAAAAAAATCGTGACGTTATAAAATGATATCAGAGCCATGGGTTTACAAAGGACCTAGAGAAAGCATAAAAATAGAAACGTATGGACGAGAATATTGTAAGTTGCAACTGGCTTAACTACACTGATTGAGCATGTACTTCGTTGTGGTGTTGCAGAATGAGTTATAACATCGAATTGGAAGTGGATGATGTAATGGAAATGACATCCCGCTATCACATTAGGACTAGGCTGTGTGAGCACATCGACTCGGTCCGTAACCACTTCCTGTCAAAAGCTGCCGATCTGAATGAATGTTTTAAACATCCGGTCTTTCAGGCCAAGATCTTACTGAAGTCCCTTCCTCAAGAAGAGTTTAGGACGTATCGAGAAGTGTATGCAGATCTGCTCATAGATGGAAGGCCAAATGAGAAGTACCTGAAGGACTAAAAATGGCGAGTGGGCTTTGATGAAATATTCAATGAAATATATGCCGACATGGAGATAAGCGGCGAAACTATGCGATAACATCTATAAGCGGGTTTCTCGACGAATCATGTATAATAAGTCCATAAGGACACTGCGTGTGAACTAAATGATTTAGGTATCGACTGCATGAGATCATGTTAACGTGGACCCCAAAGATGTAATAATTGTACCTAAAGACCTATTGAGGCGCGTGTGCGTACTAAGAGATCTAGTTGCGGACGAGATGAGGCCACGTTATGGTGGACCCACAAAATGTGATAGATATTATTCCAAGTCGTGTCTACTGTGCATTTGATGTTCTATATATGTTGGTTGAGTATTTCATTACAATTCAAACACAATATGAGATTTTCTTGTCGATTAACCGCAGATAACCGATGGATCCTTATCATCAGTATGGTGTTCACTCATCGGAGGTCCCCGCCCTTCCAGACAGAGCTCAGAGACAATCCCGAGTGGGGCTCTAGAGGACAGCGAGCGGAGAATACACCTGGCGATCGGGTCACCGAGTTCTTAGTTGACGAGCTCATCAGAGCTAGGAACCGGGGCCCTCAACCAGCAAAGGATCAGGATATAATGTTCAGGAACATCAATGCACTCAATCCGCCGCGGTTCACTGGGAAGGGTGACCCACTCTTCTGGAGGAGTGGATTAGAGAATTCGAGAAGTTATTTGCTGCTGTTCACTGTCCGAAACACTGGTGGATAATCTATGGCATTTACTACCTCCGAGGGGAGACAGATGCTTGGGGGCATACCGTGGAGGATCCCGCCCGAGCCCCAGGGTTTAATTGGACGGGATTCACTCAACTACTCTAAAAAAGGGTATTATCCCGAACAATTGCAGGAGCGGAAGGAAGAAAACTGATCGCTCTACAACAAGGTGATATGACAGTGATAGAATACGCACAAGAGTTCACGAAACTCCTACGTTTCGTGCCGACATTTTATCATACAGAGAAGAAGAAGAGCCAATTTCGTAGGGGGCTCAATTTGAGGCTCAAATCAGCCATAGCAGTCATGAAGTTTGCCACCTACCAGGACATGTATGAAGCGGTGCTCAACCAGGAGCAGAGTTTCTACGAAGAGGACGAAGGACTATGTGCCCTACAGGGCAAAAGAAGGGGGAAGCGTCCCGTCCAGTCTTCCTACTTCGGGTCCGAAAACAGTTCACCCCTACAGAGATCATCACAGAGCAATACCTTATCTTACGATGGGTTGCCCAAGAGATTTCAAGAATAGCCCAACCAGCAGTTTGGATCCCCACTGAGCTCGGAAGGCAGTCAGCGAACTGTCTCGGGACCGGAACGTTATTCCCCTGCCTTCACCGGATGTTATAAGTGCGGCAAGGAAGGGCACTTCGCCCGGGACTGCTGTACTATGATTCTTTCCTGCTTCACCTGTGGGAAGGTCGGTCATATGAGCAACGACTACCCTGGGAATGCACCTGCTGCTCCGTCCTGTTCTAGAGGAGGTATCTCAGGATCTCGTCCGAGACCGTCAAGTAAACAAACGACGGAATCCGACAACAGGCCAGGTGGCAGAATGTTCATGATGGAACCACAAGCTGCACAACAGAGTGGCGCCGCCGTGACGGGTAATATCCTTTTATTATCTCAATTTATTTACGTCTTGTTTGACTCGGTGCCACCCACTCCTTCATATCTACGTCATTCATGGAAGGCCACGACATCACAACCATTAATATGTACAAGATGATCCACATTAGGTTACCCAATGGTGACGTCGTACAGTGCTCGAGTCACATCCCTCAGACCCCGATAGTGATAGGAGGTGAGGAATTCCCAGTTGACCTGATCCAGTTTCATCTCCAACATTTCGACGTGATATTGGGGATGGACTAGCTAGAAACACATAAATCAATCATCGACTGTGAGAAAAAACTCGTTCATCTGAAGAGTCCCAATGATGGAAAGATTGTCTTCCATGGAGAGAGCTCAAGATCTGAACTACGGCTAGTATCGGCATTATCTGCGCAGAAGCTTCTACATAAGGGATATCGAGGCTATCTGTGCAGACTCGAGACATTGTCCGGGACGGGAATAGACATCTTTGCGATACCCGTTGTAAGAGAATATGTAGACGTATTTTCGGAGGACACCCCGAGGATGCCACCCTGTCGAGAAATCGATTTTGGCATTGACTTAGTACCAGGCACAACTTCAGTGTCCAAAGCACCTTATAAAATAGCCCCAATAGAGCTGAAGAAGTATTTAGAGGAATTACTACAGAAGAAGCAGTCTCACCGTGGGGAGCACCAGTACTTTTTGTGAAGAAGAAGGACGGAAGTATGAGGCTATGTGTCTATTATCGTGAACTTAATAAAACCACGATTAGGAATCAATACCCACTACCTCGGATTGATAATCTGTTCGACCAGTTACAAGGAGCAGTCATCTACTCTAAGATCGATCTTCGGTCGGGGTATCATCAGCTACGCATTCGACGTAGCAAAATTCCCAAAATGGCATTTGCACGCGCTATGGACACTACGAATTCCTAGTGATGCCTTTGGGGCTCACAAATGCTCCATCTGCATTCATGGATTTGAAGAATCGAATCTTCCATCCATTCCTAGATCAATTTGTAGTGGTTTTTATTGATGACATTCTAGTCTACTCTAAAACCACACAAGATCACGAAATGCATCTACGCATGGTTCTGGAAACGTTACGAAATCACCAGTTATATGCCAAGTTGAAGAAATGTGAGTTCTGACTGGAGGAGGTCGCATTCCTCGGACACGTGGTTTCCGGGGAAGGCATCAAGGTCAATCCGAAAAAGATAGAAGCAGTTACGGAGTGGGTCAGTCCGACCAACGCAACCGAAGTTAGGAGCTTCATTGGATTGACGGAGTACTATCGTTGATTTCAAAAGGATTTTTCCAAGGTAGCAATGCCTTTGATGAATCTGACGCGCAAATCCTCAAAGTTTCTGTGGACAGACAGATGTGAAGCGGCATTTCAAGAACTGAAGAGACGCCTAACTACATCATCGGTCCTCGCCCTTCCAGCGGGTGAGGAAGGATTTTGCATCTACAACGATGCCTCCATACAGGGTCTTTGGGTGCGTATTGATGCAACACGGTAAAGTGATTACGTACGCATCAAGACAGCTAAAGCCCTACGAGGTGAACTATCCGACACACGATCTGAAATTGGCTGCTATAGTATTCTTCCTCAAGATCTGGCGACAGTATTTATATGGAGTCACATGTCAGGTCTACACTGATCACAGAAGCCTGAAGTACATCAAGCGTGACTAAGCCTGTCGCGGCCACGACTGTCCGAAATGATCCAATTTAAGTATTTATCCAATGTTTACCCTGCACTCAGTTCTAGGAGAGTAAATATGCTAGATTAAGTGTTAATAATATTAAATAACCTCTCGGGACAAGAAAATATATCATAGCCAATATCGTTAAAATAAGCGAAATACGAGTGTAACTATAATTAAGCGTGTACATATTATAATGAAAACATAAATGAATTACGAGAATACGAATTAAAGGGATATTGTTGAGGGAGGAAGAAGGTTAGTCCTTCCTTTCCGAGTGTGGTCACATTGGATAAGGGAAATAAACAGTGGTTGCATTGGTTCAAGGAAGTGAGTTCCTTGATATATTGATAGTCGCATTAGTAAGGGGCGGATGCCCCTTCGATGGTTCTCTGGTCGCATTGAGAGGGGACGGATACCCTTCGGGAGAGTTCTCTGATTTTCTGGTCACAATTGGAAAAGAGAAAAAGAAAAAGTCTTCTCTCTCTTTCGGTGGTGGGGTCTAAAGGAGAAAGTTAACATCACTGTGGCACATGCTACACTGATAGAAAATAATATTGATTAGAAAGCATGACGGGATAGAACATAATGGGGTCATAAATAAAAGGATGATGGAATGGTCGAGGTCAAATAACAATGATAATAAAAAGGGGGTTTTAATATACTGTCAAGCGTGTCGTGCTATAGCAGGTGTCAGGGTTATAGCACGTGACCTTCAACCTATGACAGTACCCGAGGTTTATTGAGCGAATCTTTGCTCATGGGTTTTTCTGTTTTCTTTGATTTGTTTCTTGTTTAGGTTCAGGTGAGGAGGGCGAAGCATCCGAGTAGTTACACTGGAGTGAGGCTCTTTTGTATTATGTGTATTATTTAGAATGTGTGGCAGTATTTGAACCTTAAGGCTCAACTATGGATGATTGTATAATTGACTGTTGCGCTCTGTCATTACTTGGGTGCGGTAGTGAGGTTGTATAATAACCTATGTAGGAAACATAACTGTGGACTGAGTTGTGCATGATGGTGCTGTATTTATAATTGTTTTCTCTTATGCTCTGTTATGTAAACCCTGTTGTGAATTTGCTTTGTTATGGACTCCCGTCTGTAGCGACAGTGACGTCACGTGCTTATAAGTTATAAAAATATCGTGGTGTTATAGCTACAGGCCCCCAATCTAATATATATCTAATTACACAACTTGTTTTTCATGTCGAACCATTTTTATGTCGAATCATCAGCGTGACAAATCATAAACCATCTAATATTCTAATCTAATACATATTCACCATGATTCTATCTTTACAAAATATCAATATGAATAAATAAAAAATCAAAATCAAAAAAATTGCAAAATATTAAAATGAAAAAAATATATCTAAAGAATAATTTTTTTTTAACAAACCAATAAAACTAACCTGAAAATCAAATAATAATTTAAAATAAATTGCACTCAGGATCGAACCTCTCTATCGATCCTTGCCGCCCGCTATTTCATTGAATGGGGGCTTCAAGAAGACTTTCTCAATTATCAAGTCTCTAGAGCCTTGCATTATCTTAAAAGCCAAAGGCAAGCCTCAGAATGGTTCCCGAGAATTGAAATGATTCAGGATTAGACGTATATGCCCAAGAGCATTTTCTATAAGGAAAAGAGCATCAGAAAAACTCAGAAATTCTTAGTTTGCCGATTGGACTCATAGTCTCTAGATGAGATTAGATAAATGAGAGAGAATGAGCAGTCCATCGAAGGTAGTGAAGTCATTTATGACTTTCTAAAACCTATACGCAATGGTGAACCATTTAAACTTCCAACCGAATTATTTAATTTCCTTATGGTTGGCGAGAGAGAAATATCTGGACAGACACAAAGATCTGGATAGACTGAAATGCGTACATAAACACAGGCAGAGGATGTAGATAGGACTTCCCAAATGGCTCGTACACATACGATCTTTGGCCGAAGAAATCTAAAAACTAGAAAATCTTTTATGAAATGAAATCTACAAAATATTTCAAAATTCTAGGAAAAATCACCCAAAAATATAAAAAGTTGAAAAAAAAAAACCCAAAAGGGTACACAAGGAATCAAAATTTAAAAAATATACAACTCATCCATCTTATTTAAATCCTTAACCCTATTCTCATCTTCACCTCAACCCCTAACTTCATCCAACCGTCATCGAAATCTTCGTCGGAATGCGACTACCATCGTCGGAATCCGGCCACGTCATCGGAATCTTCATCGGACTTCAACCACATTGTCGGAATTTGATGAATCTGAAACGTCGTTGCAATCTTCGTCGAAATCTGACCACATCGTTGGAATATGAAACAGAACGCACGATCAAAAATAAAAATAGAGTGCTAGTACAAAAATAAAATAGAGCGCCAGTATAAAAATATAATAAAACGCCTGTTCTGACGCTCTGTTTCGGCGCGCATTAACAAATAAAACAGAGCATATGCATAAATGAAATAGAGCGTATGAACAAAAGAAATAAAACGCATGAATAAAAATTGAAATATAATAATAATTCGAGACAATGTATCATAAGATCTCGACATAACCAAAAAATGAAATAAAGTGAAACAGAGCACATATATAAAAAATAAAACAGAGCGTATGTTTCCGAATAAAACAAAGCGCATGTACAACAGATGAAACAAAAGACATGAAAAAATGAAACAGAGCGTCAATACAAAAATAAGATAGAGCCTTAGTACAAAAATTAATCAAAGCTCCTGTCAGAATAGGCGCTCTGTTTCGAAACAGAGCGCACAAACAAATGAAACAAGGCGCACGAATAAATTATAAAACATAATATAATACGAGACTATGCATCATTAGATCTCGACATCACCCAAAAAATGAAATAGAGCGCATGAACAAATGAAACAGAACAAATGTACAAAAAATGGAAGAAAACTTATGTTCCCGAATAAAATAGAGCACATGTACAAAAAATAAAACAGAAGGCATGAACAAATGAAACAGATCGTATATGCAAAAATGAAATAGACCGTATGTTCCCAAATGAAATAAAGCGCATGAACAAATGAAACAGAGCGCATGTATAAAAATAAAACAGAACGTATGTTCCCGAATGAAAAAGAGCATGTAAAAAAATAAAATAGAGTGCACGAACAAATGAAATATAGTGCATCGCCATTGAAAACTCTAATCATAGTTAAATGGATATGATTCCGACAAAACCCTCTTTTCACTTATCCTCAAAATGACAAAAAAAAAATAAAGCAAACACACATAAAAACAATCACAAAGCACAAAAGAACATACTGTCATCTTAACTAGCGTTTACAGGAATGATATTTGCACAAAAACAATCACAAAATCTTCGCAGGAATTCGGCTACGTCATCGGAATCTAAAACGTCGTCGGAATCCGGCCTCGTTGTCGGAATATGAAACAGCGCATGAATATAATCAAAACAGAGTACATGATCAAAAATGAAAACGAAACGCTAATACAGGAATGAAACACAGCGCCAGTATAAAAATAAACCAGAGTGTTTGTTCTGACGTTCTGTTTCGAAACAGAGCACATGTACAAATAAAAGATAGCGTATAAACAAATGAAACGAAGCCCATAATACGAGACTATTCACAATCAAATCTTGACATCACATAAAAAGAATGAAATAGAGTGTATGAACAAATGAAATAGAGCGCATATACAAAACTGAAACAGAACGTATGTTCCCGAATAAAATAGAACGCATGTATAAAAAAAATAAAACAACGCATGAACGAATGAAACACAACCTTAAACATGATCAATTAGGTGCCAAGTTATGGAATACAAGGATCAGATAGAGCATAGATTAAAAAATAACATCAAGGATCGGATGTTTATCACCAAGAAGGAGTGGGCCACCGAGTAGGGCGATGCCAAATCGAAGGAGCAAACTTGATTCTGACGCCTCCTCTTTTATTGCTGCGCGTAACAATAACCAACCAACACTCTCTCGATTTCGATTATGATTTCTGTTTGTTTTCATGTGAAGTGAGAGTTTGTTGATTGATTTGGATTTGTTATTGTAGGCTTACGTTTACGCCGTTTGAGGATCCTCGAGTTGATGTTGGTATCCGATTTCTATTCATTGTGATTTGGTTTATTATTTGGATAGAAAGTTGTGGCTAGGCGTTTGAAAAGAAGAGTAGAAAGGGGATGTCGGCAACGATGGTGATGGCTGCGACGGCGGCGGAAAATGGAGAAGAGAGTGGCGGAGATGGTGGAGCGGTGACGGAGATGATGGAGAGATGGTGGAGAGAGAGATGAGCAAATTGTATGTTTGTGAAAATAAAATCGCGTGTATATTTTTTTATGAATATTATAGAAAAAAGTGTATGTTAGGGTCATTTTTCGAAAATTCTATGATTTTTTTCCCTAAAATATCAAAATATAGAAATAAAAATAAAAATATTTTTCTTATAACTAATTAAAATAAAATCTCCCGACATATGTCATCTGCCGATTTGTCGTCTATTTAAAATCTGCTAGAAAAAGAAGATTACATAAGTTAAGTTTTATACTCGAGTTAGTTAATTATCGAAATATTTAAATGAATAAGAAAACCATCATCTTGAATATAGAATACCTTATGTAAGTTATTATTATTATTCTTGTACCGCACGTGACGGTGTAACAGAACATTATTGTTATTTTAAAAAAATATTAGTGAAAAAAAATTAAAACCAATTAAATAAAATCTAATCTAACATACATCTTAATCAATTAAAATTAAAACATCAAAATCAAAAAACAAAGAAACATCATTTATAAATTTAATTAAGAAAGATAGAAAAAAAAATTCAAATACACAAAAATTATCTTTTCAGCATAAAATCAAAATTAAAATAAAATCTTTTTAAAAGAAAAATATTAACAAAAATATTTGGATAGATCTTACAAACAAAATTTTCAAATATAAAAATTATTTGGTGTGTCATGCTATCACGTATTTTATGTGATTTTAAAAAACAAAAATTTGGGGTAATATTGGAATCGTCAAGTATTAATTTAAAATATGAAAGTAAGAAAAAATCAAATACACAAAAATTATTTATTTGACAAAAAATCAAAAGTAAAATAAATTCTTTTTAAAGAAAAAATAATACACAAAATTATACATTTCGTGCAAAATAAACAAAAAACATAAAATATATATTTAGAATGTAAGTTATAGAATATTATTATTTCATTATAATTTTCATGCTATAAGGGGGCAGTATTCTAGTTAATGTATAAAAGCCCCTTTGTCGAAAACATCCGACAAGGTTCCTCCGCAATTAGTGAAGTTTCTTCTCAATATATCTTGTCAAAAGTGCTGGCGTTTCACCACATATCAATGGTTGTGTAAAACAGCAGTACGCTGCTACAACAACCATGTATTCCTGTTGTTATTGTGCATGTAACATGGAGCAACGATTCTAAAAATTTCAACTGGGGTTACAAACCATCTAACCTAAAACAATCCCTAGTGCAAAAATATAACATGACTGAATCGTGGAGATCAAAGGTATTTTGAAACCGTTGGAAGTCATTCGATTGTAGGTTAATGCCCAGGACTAGCAAGCTTTTGTTACAATATTCAAAGTGAGGCCTCGTCTCCCTGAAATGCATCCCTCAAATATCGTACACGCAAAAAAAATGATCTGTGTGTAGTGAGTTGTGTTTCGTCATCAAGAGAGACGAGGAGGTAAGAACAAGTTAATGAGCACAATGAAGACCTAGATACATCACAAAGAAACAGTAGCTTTACCCCAACGAACCATCAATCACCTCACAGGCAACTCTAATCTTTTATGCCGATTCAAGAACAACTACGTACCAAAAATCTTTTCATAAAAAAAGGTACGAAAAATAATACCCGCCTCAAAGAATGACATGCAATCGCCGAAATGTGGCAAGAAGAGAGGAGCAACTCTACTGTCCTCACATCAAAGTCGGACTCCTTGGAATTGCAATGCTCAGCAAACATTCATATCCAAGAACATACAAGCATACAATATACACAGGGACCTACAATTTCATCAGCTTGGCCGAGAACAATCATGCATATTCCCCCGGAAGGATCAGCTAGCTCCCCAGTTCATCGAGCGACATGGCCTCATCTTCATAATTCACCTGTTGATCTTAAAAGAAGCAGAAGTACCTTGAGAGGTTGGATTCACTAAAGCAATCTTGCAATCTCCATCGGTTCACACTTCTGAATGTGGTGTATCACACCATTATACTGAGAAGTAGGAGTCTATGTGAGAGGATTGCTGCAGTGAATTCAACATTTCATGGAGTGACCGCCTCTAGACTCAGCATGACCAAAAGAGAAGCATCTACATGTACATACCGTTGCACATAGCATGTAAAGCCAAGACTTGTCAGGGTAGGAGAGGAAAAAGAGACCAAACAAAATGAGAAGAAAAATGCAAAACAGGATAAACTACTAAATCAACGAGCAACCCTGCACAGCAGTATAAACCTGTCAAGTAAGCCTATCATCTTTCACATCAGCGAGTATCTGATAACAAAAACAATGGAATTCAAGAAAATGAAACCATCAACATTCAAATTCAAACCACACAGCTTAATTCTTGGAATAATTTCGAGATACCCTAAGGAAAGTGTGATTCTAGAAGAAAAAACAGTTTGGTGGACAGTGGAGTGAAATGGAAAAGGGAAAACAGCAAGGCACACAGGCTACAGGTTCTAAAGACCATATAACAGAGTTTGGTGTGTTTGCCATCACGGAAAATGGAAATAGAAATGTTTCACAAACCCAAACCTTAATGGAGTAGAATTAAGCGGGAATCAATATTTCATAGAGCTAGGAGACGGTTTTTGAGCTGTAAAGTTCTCTGGATAATTTGGTCCACTTAACAAGAGCATCAAGGTAGGCCATGTCACATGTGTTGGGCAAACTCTGGTTCATCTGTCTTCAGGGTTCGGGCAGGAGGCTTCGTCAAAGGAGGCAGTATGCAAGCTTCAGGAGGCTTCGATGACTCAGCTGGTGGGCAGGGAAAGGAAGGACACGAGCATCAGAATGTGATACAAGTACAAGGGGTAATGGTTAGGGTCATGAGTGAAACCACTTCTTTGCACTAAGCACTAATTAATGAAGGCGTAGGTCAACCGGGGTAGTCAGGTTATGGTAGTTGTGGACTGAATAAAAACAACTGACATACCTGGCATTACCTTCTGCATGTACCTAGTATCCATGACGTTTGCTACGGGATGAGGTGGTCTGGCTAGATAACCTGCAGTCCGCTTTCCAATCAGATCCAATGCAATGAGAGGACTCTAAGATCATATAGATGAGAAGTAATGATGACGGCAACCCTCAAGGCGTACTAAGATTTAAAGTCATGACACATGAACAGGCCCAGCATACACCAAATTTAGGTGGCACTCTTAAGCAAACAAGTCCAAGGTTGAGTGGCTTGTTTAATAGTGTAACGAACCAGAAAACACGGCTACTAAATGAGGACAATAGAACAGACCAAATGGACCGGATCAATCTAGAACGACGAGTCCAAAAGAAGTCTGTAGGACTTGACTACAGACTTTGCATCCATAATTAAGGTCTTTGGTAACTGGTCTAGACCTGTACTCAAAATAGGGGAAAACAAGTTATTTGTCTCTATATTTATTTATTTTTATGTTGGCCTAACCGTATAAGTTCAGAATAATTCAATCTCCTATAATTTCCGGGATAGAGGGGTGTGATATTTTTTTAATGAATTAAAAGAGCCTGAAAGAAACTAGATATGAGGCTGTCAATCAGCTTCATACTTCTCAGTTCCCAAAACAAGCAGGGCAAAAAAGAAAAAGAAAAAGAAAACTTCTGTCAAATAGGTTGCGGGTGAAAAAAGAAAAACAAAAAGGAAACCTTACCCAGAGCTACTACTTTGCCCACCAGAATACCCTCCATGAGCTCCATAACCGCTAGAAGCCCCACCGCTCTGAATTCCACAAGAAAAGTAAAACCCATCAATTGAATATAAGCAGTATGACTGAAACGCCACGCACACAGAGAAGAAGCAGGCACAGCTTGTGCAATATATCATCAGATTACTAAGGTTCATTGCAAGTACCTGTAGGCCATAACTACCATAAGGATCTGAAGAAGCTAGATCACCACTGCCACCATAGCCACTGGAATAGCCACGACTATGTCTCCTGCTATCCCTATCCTCATATCCCAAGCCATCAGCAGCATCAGTCGACATGGGGACATAAGGAACAACAGGCATATAAGCTTCCTTCTCAAAAAGGTTTGCTCGCAGACGTGTTGCTATATGTGCAAGGGCTGTTTCAGCAACGTCAAGGTCGCCAGAGATCTAAAGTTCAACACCAAACGAAAGAGGGCAGGATTACATACAAACATTATAAATCTACAGTAGCTCTAGCAAAACAAATGAAAGATCACAAGGCGGCCGTCCTTAGACCAAAACATGATTGATGAATTCGACAGTAAATCATATTGAAGGCATAAAAAATATTAAGTCCAAAAATGACCAACTTACCTGCACCATCTCATCGTCTTCAGCTGCAACCTTTGGAACATCGTCCTTCGACAGTATACGGATATTAGCTTTAGTCACCTTCCTCATCTCAGTTATTATAGATCCTCCTTTACCAAGAAGACAACCTATACGAGAAGTAGGAACCAAGAGGCGAGTAGTAAATGAAATAATTCCCGAGTCTCTCTCGACTCTTTCACTACATCTTGGTTGTAGACGCCTTGCTGCTTCAAGCGTCGGGGAAACTGGATCTTCAAAATACTGGTTTGATGAAGAAAACAACATGACAATATTAGCACCCCAAAACAATTTCTCTAACCAGCTACTGCTCGTCACCAAGTTCATACCTCCTTTGTTGAGATGGTTATCAGACAGTCGTCTTCTGCTGATGAACTATCAACTTTAATATTTGCTCGTGTTTCCTGTCTGATTTGATTGATGGTGGCACCACCTTTCCCAATTACACCTCCAATAATTCCAGTTGGGCAGACGAGCCGAAGAGAAAACTCCTTCAAGGAAGAGTCATCCCTCCGGCCTGAATACAGTGAGCGCGGCCAGTCCCCAGTATCAGGTTTGTACCCTCTGTAGGAACCTGCTGAAGCATACCCTATGATAGGCGGACCAGCAGCTGATCCAAGGAGTGAGCTGCTGGATCCATAACCACTGGGAGGTGCAGCACTTGCAAGCAAATGCTGAGATTTAGAAGGATTATCATGGAGACGAGAAGCAATCTCATAAAGGGCCTTCCTTACCCTTGAAGCTTCCCCAGAAATCTGCAGGTGAAGGTCATAAATGGACATGACAATCAATGAATAAACCACCCACTTGACCTAAATGACTTGTGCACCCACTCAGGTCAGTACCATAAGATATATTGTTTGTTTCCTTTAACGCATACACCACCACTGAATACAAGACAAGAACTCCTGATTCTTAGTGCGTACTGGAGAAAAAAGACAAGGTTAAAATGGCCCCTGGACAATACACACCAACAGAGGTTGTATTTAAGCTCAAACCACTGCAGTAGGCGGGAAATGACAGCATGGATTTTAGTATTCACGATTAATCAAGAAAATAACCCATGACAGCATAGGTGATAAGTTAGCACAATGCAGTTGATAGTGAACAGGGATCAGTTTTGAGTAATTTCAATTATAAAAGTGTAATATCCCTGAAAATCTTGTAAAAAAAGAAGAAGAAGAAAGATATCAGGTTATTATTTTACGAGATACAGCCCATTATTTTCTCCAAAGATATCTCAACAACCTGTCTATATATATTGCTTCGTGCACGTGGGTTTCATATCATGCTTACGTTCCAGTTGAGAGCAGAGTCAGAGAAAAGATAAGTGCTTGTTTCGAATCGTCTCAGTTTTGTCTCGTCTTTGTCTCGTCGTCGTTTCCGGCCAAATCCGGCCACCCCGGCGCTGTCTATGACTTCACCGTCGTTGCCCGGGTCGGAATCCGCCAGAGGCAGCTGCCGCCAGAGCCGGAATCCGCTGTCAGGGCCTTCGTCAGATCCAGCCGTCGTCTTCGCCGGAGCCGCCACTGCCCTCGCCTGCGCCTTTGTCGGAGACAGCCACTGCCCTCGCCGAAGCCGCGCTGCCCAGCCGCCGTCGGATCCGCTCTGTCGCCGCCGCCTCAAAACGTTGCCACCGCTGTCAGGGAGTTCGCTGGAACCCGCTGCCGCCTGACCCTGCCTTGCACCGCCCGGCCGCCTTCGCCGGAACCCGCCACCACCTGCCCGAGATGCGCTCGCCCCTGTCGTTGCCCAAGTCGCCGCCTTGTGCCCCCCTGCCGCCTCCAGCCGAAGCCCCCACCGCCTGCCCTGCCTGCCCCGAGCCTCGCCTGCCCCATGCTTGCTCAGCCTCGTCGGAGCCGCTACCGGCCATGGGTGGCCGGATCCGGCTGCTGCCGACGATCCCCGCCCGGCCGCTGCCTGAGATCCCCCGAGCCAGCCTCCCCTGCGTGCCTCAATGAAAAAAACGAAAGGGGATTTATCCCCTGTGAATATAAATTAGGATTATGTACACATAAGTGTACATAATATATTAATATTAACATTTAAATATGTTACAAGGGTACTTATAATATTTATTTTATTGTAGGTACACCTGATACGCAGCAAGGGAATTAGGCTTCGGAATTATTTGAAGAACTTTCCTGATTTTATAAAATGACAAGGTAACACACATCGTTACCTTATATTTTATAAATATGCGTGAATGATTAACTGTATGAACGCCTAGATTACGAGCTCAAACTAAAATAAAATCTGGGTGTATGCATGATTGTTTGCCTGCCTGAAATTTAATATTCTCTTGCGTGTTTTGATTCACATGAAATATGATAACGATGCAAATTAGAATATTTATAGATGCTATAAATATTTTTATACATGTCCTGTTTCCTGTTGGGTGACTCCTGTGTGTTTATAATTTTAATAATATAACGAATTAAATTATGAAATGTTACAAAACTTCCTGAATTGGATATCATGTGGGATTTAATTGCCTAAAAATCCCGAGTATAATTAATATGGTCTCAAACGCCATGGTAATCGCCTGCTATACATGGAATTAATAATTTAATTTCATGTCACATGCCTGAACAACCTGAATCCTGATCCTGATGCAATTTCCTGAAATTAACAATGACTGGGAGAGTTACGGTTACATGACTAGCTAGGAAGGGACTAAAAATCCTTTTAGCGTGCACGCAGCGGCAACGAGTGTTGGCCGTGTCTGGTTAAAATTAATCATCCTGGATCTACTGCAGAGACCAAAATTCCTGTTTAATAGTTCCTAGTACGGCCATACTAGAGAACTATGTTAAATTCCTGTAGGTAACTTCTCTCGTGTCATCAACTTCTAAAAGTCTCGAAGATTAACACGACATGATATATAACACAAGAATCAACCTCTAAAAGTAACGAAGATTAACACGACATGACATGTAATACAAGAAACAAGGCCTGACCTGAACAACTTAAAGTGTTATAATATGACTGCTAACCTGTACGTACGTGATTATAAGTATTTATATTCTTCTGTTTAGCATATGATTGCTCGGTGTTGTTTGTATTACATCCTGTTTGTGCATGGGAAACACATGATATAATAAGCATGTCGGACCCCTGAAATGGCCATGTATCCTGTGTTACTGGGCTTTCAAGATCACGGTTACGTGTTTGTTTCAGATAATGAACGATCGTGGAATGAATAGTCATACAACGATGCTGAAAAGATTTGGACTATAGAAACGTTCCCTTGACATTCTTGCATATTTGATTTTCATGTAATAAAGGATAATGTAAGTTTGATATTTCTTGAATTCCTATATTTCTGATACTTAAATCCCCTGTAATCTTGTCGCCTTGCTTCGAATGAACTTTGGAGCGGCGGTAACGTCACGTGTCAAGCAGGTATTGGACATAAAATCTTGGGGCGTTACAAAAAGTCTTGATTGGGCCAAAGGAATGTTTACATCGAAAAAAGAAGACGAACAGATTCTATTGGCACCAAGAGTCTATAACAGACATCCATAGATAGAAGCCGCTAATAGAACAAACAAGGAAAATTAACCACCAGGAAGAAGCCAACAACTCATGTTAGAAAATATGCAAAAAGCTTTCAACAGAGCAAGGAAAAACCACTCAGGCAGAAGATTATCTAACTCATCAGATGATCACAAGAGTTCAGAGGACACTTGTTCACAGAAAATAGGGTGAGTAATACTCAAACTAGATGTGATGTACTGATTACCTGCACAAGCTCATCAGACCCTAAAGCACAATTTGGCAAATGATTATCCTTCAGAATGCGGATCTGAGCAGCAGTATCGGTACGTATGCTTTGAACTATCTGCCCACCTTTTCCAATAACGCAACCAATCTGATCGGACGGTACAAGGAGTTTAGCTGTAACATGTTGTTCTCCTTCAGGCTCATCATCAGGATTTGATTCATCAGCAACAACTTTGTCATATACCCTGAACAGTGCATCTTGAGCTGGACAAACACGGTTTTCTGAATCACCGAAGTCATTCGTTTCCTCGCTATTGCTGTAGATCATAACAACACGTTCACTACAATCTGGAACCGTGTCACCAATTCTGATTTTTGCCTTGGTATCAACACGCAGTTGCTTAACAATCTCTCCACCCCTCCCTATAATGCTACCAATCTTTGCCACAGGACACAAGTAGCGGTAAACAGTATCCTCTGAACCAATAATAAATTGGTCTCTATCATCGCCAGGGTTTCTTCTTTTACTGCCGCCATTCTCTGGGTAGTCAGAATGAGAATGGCCACGCTTCCCGTAGTTGTTCCTTTGACCAGCCATGGACGTCGAAATCTAACATAGATTGCAAACATAAGATTCAATAATGATAGACATGGAGCTTTTTTGTATTTAGAATTTTCCAGAAAGAAAAAGAAGAAGAAGATAAATGACTGACCATTAAACTGAATGAGCTAAACTTTTCCACCTAATGTAAGCCAGGAGTAGAGTACGATATGCAAGTAAGATGAGAAAAGTAGCAAGTGTTATGTGGGAAGAAAAATCCATCGAGTCGTGCAAAAAGAACACAACCAATAGAAAACATAATTTGTTTACAATGAAGCTGTGATTACAATTTTTATGTCTCAACTAAATTGTTCTTGAAGCAGAATCTAACATTTAATTCCTCAAATACATTGAGATAGAGATGTAAGCAATGGCTTCCTGGCAGAATAACCCGCCCAACAAGGAAATAAGAAAATAGAGAAAAAAACATTGAATCGAAGAGATATGAACAATACGAATATTTCCAGTCGAAGAGCTAGAACTACAATGTGTATGTCGAGGAATCAACTCTACCAAAAATCCGAATTGATGGTAGAAGACCCACTAATGTATATCTTTAACACTCCCCCCCGCAGGCCCACACAAAGGTCCATTGGGACATGAAATGTGGACAACACTGACCCAGCTACCAAGTGATATATAAGATTTACATAAATAAACCACATAGATGACAATAAATGGGGGAAGATAGGGATCGAATTCGTGACCTCTTGTCACGGTCTATTCTAATATCATGTCGAGGAACCAACTCTACCAAAAATTTGAACTAATGATAAAAAGTCCACTAATATATATCTTTAACAGTGTATTGAAATATTGAAGCACTTAATGATACATACTGCACCTAGGCTCACTCAAGGCACACGTGTTATCAAAGTGAGGCATAACAACACTATCCCATGATACGAATACAATAACATTATAATGCATAAGGTTCAAAAGAAAATGATAAAACTTCCGCAAAAATAAATAAATAAACAAGTAAAAATAAAATAAAGAAATAAATTACTATAACCATGTACGAAAGAAAATAAGCCTGAATTACGTCACAAAGTCCAACTGATGGAAAAAACAGTACTGCAATATAGTTAACACAAAAAACTAACTAATTCAAATTCCAAAAGCAAGAAGGTTGGACAATTTAAGAGTTTAGTTGCATCAAAGAAACGCTAGGAAAGGGGTGAAATAAGAAATCACAGGAAGACTTCAGTGTCATCCTTTTCCCTTTTTTTTTTTTTTTTATAAAGTTTGACAACAGTGCTGAGGTCAATACAAAGTTCCCCAACAAAAAAGGAAGAAATTTCTTGTCAGTGTCAATTGAGCACTTCCCTGAGGTGCAGTTCACTCATGCTAGGCAAAGGGCACCTTGCCCAACAGTGTATGAGGCAACATAATGCCCAAGGACACTCTACGGAGGCCTTTCGATCTAGATATCCAGATAAAAGGACAAGAATACTTGTGCACCAAGATGTTTGCTTACAATGCCAAAAACAACAAAAGTTGAAATAGAAGTCGAACAACGGAACTGTAAGTCATCCAATGTCGAGGCGTATTGGAGTAACATGTATGAGGCAATATTGATATGAAAACCTTCACATATATGAAGTTAACATTTGAGCATACTATAGGAATTTCATCTATC
Source organism: Drosera spatulata (assembly GCA_035668315.1). Taxonomy (NCBI): domain Eukaryota; kingdom Viridiplantae; phylum Streptophyta; class Magnoliopsida; order Caryophyllales; family Droseraceae; genus Drosera; species Drosera spatulata. Next base: position 21,077 of record JAOVYX010016548.1, read on the forward strand.
ATTTAATATTAAATGCAAACTATAGTACCAAGGGAGGTTCTATATTCCGGATTGAAACACCCAATCCTCCTTGCAGCGTATCCTAAAATTGAGCTAAATTGTGACTCAAAGATTAATTTTTCCATTTTAATCTCCCCATATTGCATATCCTCAAACAAAAACATATCCTTTCTGCATCACGACCTAATTTCTCAAAATCTCTATTTACTATGTCACACAGATAACAGGGTACTATTACAAAATCACGCCATTGAAGAAGGAGAGGAGAAGGTAGAGAATCGAGAGCAAGAATCGATTACCTCAGATTTGAACGATGAGGATGAAGAAGAAGAGAGATTCTTTTGCGTACAGAGAAAAGTATCTCAAGATGCGAATAGGTCCTTTTTGTGATGGTATGAGAAATCTAGGGCTCGTGTGGAGCTGCGGGTGACCTGTGCTAATTCTTCTTCGAGAGCTGCTTTTCGGCCCCCGAAGCAACACACCCACACAGCCCCCTTTTACATTTCTCTCTAAACTACCCTTTCCTTCTTTAAAATTTGTTTCCTTAATTATAATTTTTAAACTAAAATAACTTTCATTATATGAATGAATTATAAAAAACTTAATATATGTTTATGATCTGTAAAATAAAAACTGCAAAATAAGCCTACATATTGAATAGGAAAAAATATTTTTTTAAAAATTATATATATTAATAACTTGTCTTAAATAAAATAAATGAGATCAAATTAAATAATGACAACAAAATAAAAAGTACTTTTTATTATAACGAGTCACACTATAAATTAAAATGAAACGCTTCCTCTGCAATCCATTTTAACTAATTAACGTTAATCACTTCATTCCACAATTGAAGACGCACTACATAATTATGAGCCCATTCTGTAGCTTCCTCCAATACATGTCGCCACCATTAAACCGGGATTGAAGATACAAAATAATGAAGATGCAAAAAGACTTGCACGAAATGATTGCCAATATGCCCAATAGTTATCTCTCGACGTTCACGGACTGGATGGGAGGGGAGCTCAATGACAAATGAATAAAACAACCTTTAACATATGCGACAAAAGTATGCAAGGCAATGTTGTACCTCGACACGATAACAACTCACAATGTCATATAGTATCAAAACAATTGAGTAAGTTAGGTAAGTTGTCAGCATACCCAGTTGTGGATATAAGACATCATATAAGTTTTTGTATGTCATGATCTCTTCAATAAGACCCATTCGTACTTGAGCCCATTGATCCTCGCCATACCCGATCAGTGAAGCTATTTCTCTGAATCCACAATGACCATAATCTTGAACATCAATAAATATATTGTTGAATAGCCTCCGGAAAATGCGAAATATAAGAAAACGGAGTATATTTCGATTGAGTGCTCGGAATGGATGAACCTTTCTCGCCCTTCCCTCTCCCTCGTGATGTTCTTGAACCCTTAGGAGATGTCTCTAAAGATGAAAGTATACGACGAGCGCTTTGCTCATCCCTGTTTTTAGGTCGTCTTTTGTGTACTGCGTTATAGGAGGGAGCTCGAACAGTGCTCTGAGATGGATCTGTCATGTCGAGTAATCTGTGTTTATAGCATTCTTTCGGATACTAGGATTCATACTCTATAGTATCTCAACAACTTGAGCTGTGCTACTTGGTAGTGCTTCATCATCATTAGATCTTTGAACGGGCAAAGAGAGTGTTTTCCAATGAACATGGATCCTAGGTAGTGATATAGGAATAGAATTGTGGTGGTATTGTGCAAGATCATGCTTACATGACAACCCAAACGTCGTTTTGAAGGAATAGTCACCGAACCAACCAAATGAGAAGAAGCTTCAGATGCACCCATTAGTTGATCATCAATTTTCTTCAATGCGAATAATGACACCTGACATCATACCTGATCATAAATTGAGTTATCTCATGCGAATAATGACATCCGACATCGTATCAAGTTTTTTTTAATGCAAATAATAAAAACCGATATTGTACCAGATCATAAATTGAATTATGTAATTGGTTATGACGAGGAACATTGAGAGATTTGTCCAACAATGTTAGAATGATTACAAACTATAATTTTAACATTTTATGTATTTTCTTAAAAGATGCCTGTAATGATGACATGATATCTCCTAAATATCTGTTTAGCCTTACATGAGATGACTTTGCCGTATTAGGGAAAAAGAAAAATAATTGATTAAATGAAAATAAAAAAAATGAATATAAACATATTAGAAAAAAAATACCTTTGACTAAAGTTGCAACCCAGATGCTTACATTTGTTTGTCCATGCTCTCACAAATCGCTCCCTGTAAGGCATTATCCATGTATCTCGAAGGTAGATGATTACGCCGGGATGCTGGTTGTGGTTATCGCATATCTCATTCCATGTTGTTTGAAAAGATGACTCTGATGATGAATTGATAGGAGTTTGTCATGACTTTGGAAACTCCTTCCATTGTGAACAAAGGATATGACTGCATTTTTTAACACACAGTGATTTTTGTGTCATATGCAAAGAATATTGTTTGGCACATGAAACAATCCTTCAATTGTCTTCATTAGAGCTAGATCTCGATCGGTAACAAAAATCGATGGTAAGTTTGCACCCTTTTCAACCATCCAGTTTTTCAAGTTAGTTAAAACCTATGTGAGTCATTCGGTGCCCTCATTGTGAAGATAGACGAACAAAAGTGAAAAGGTTTTATGTGTTGATGTGATTCCGACAATCTCCAATAATGGCATCCGATACTTATTGGTTTTATATGTGCCGTCATTTATTAATACGGATGAAAAATTGACTCCTACCTCGAGACTCACTGGATGAACCCAAATGATATCTGTATTTCGTTTGTCTCTGGATTTGTCAAAAAATCAAATAGTTTTTTTTTCTTAGTTGATCTAATACGAATTAAATAGACGTTAGACCTCCTAACTCAGTTTTTTTTTGTGGGCGAAGATGACATTATATACACTTTTTATTTTCGTGGTGTTTGGAGGCTTTGTTTTTGTTTTATGATACTCAAAATTTCATGAAGAAGAGTTGTAACGTCCCGAGTTTTTCGATCTTTTTGTAGAAAACCCACGTAGCATTACTGCCGCTAGGGTCCTACAATCTCTAGCCAGGCAATTCAACTCAACCGGATTTACAATAAATACTAAATAAAATTAAACTTAAGGCATCATCATTCTAAGTCCACAAGTTTACTTCAATATTATACAGATACGCGACGGAATCTTAAAATACTGTCTCAAACATATTTATTACAAACATGATCATAACTTAAT
>JAOVYX010016549.1:0-24361 GCA_035668315.1 Drosera spatulata
GGGGGGTTTGTTGAATAAGCTAATCCGAATTTTCTTTGCTTCAAGGGTCTTTTGTTTCACTCTATTGATAGTAGTAAAATGACTCTACTATTTTAGTAGAGTGACTGTTTCAAGTTTCTAAGATAAACCTTGGAGGGTATTTTCACAATTCCGTGCAACCTGGTCTTAACTAATGTGCGCCTAACCTTCTGCAAACTTGCAGAATGAGTTTACAGTAGAGGTAACAGTATTTCAAATTTTTCTCTAGTGTGTCCTTGATTATTTTCTAACAGCTTTCAGTATAAAACGAAAAGTAATAGATGACATAAGATTTTTATACTAATACAGACAATCGTTGTCAATTAATAAACGAAGACTTAGTCTACTCTTCTCTTGGTAACCAGTATGATCAAGCCAAGAGGTGCATTCACTATTTTCTTGTTTGTGACTTATAGGATAACCTCTTACAAGTATAGAACTTGTTAAGGGTAGAACCTAAATCATTGCACACATCTTCTCCAAAAGCTCTGTTATAGATATTGTTCTTAATGCAAACTAGTGAACTCCTTTCCTCAGGTCTTTCTTCACACTTCTTGACAACGATTGCTCAACACTTGAGAGAATTTTCTTGCTTGCAAATGATCTCCCCAATCATCGTCACTTTTCTCTGATCTTGAATAATCCCCTTTTATAGGCTTAGGGAATTAGAACCCGTGACTGTACTGTTCTGGCGTTGACAACTGTCTGTTTGTCCTTTGTGCAAATCCTCGATGATATTGGCAGACCTCCTCACAATAACTATCAACTTCGTATAGATTTTCGAACCGCAAATCTTAGATATAACTGTTATTCAGATTCTTGTCCATTCGCCAACCAGCTCTACTGTATTTTCAGTCTTGTGTACTTTTGTCTCTACTGTAAGCTAGCCCTGTTCCATCCAGTGTACTGCATCATGATGTGACTTTAATCCTAAAACTTTGATCCTAGATCCTAAAGCATTTATGGTCTTTTGTTATCCATGTTTGTCCTAATTGTTTATCTAGAATCTTTTGTAGTAGTCTGCATCCAGGTGATCTAATTGGCCTTCCAACTGTGGTCTGTCTGCATATTTTCCTAGACTGTAACTCACTATCCTTGTTCTCAACTTAAACAGCTAACTACAAGCATGTCTTACTCTAAAGTTTTGTTTATCAATTTATATACACTGGAGGGATTACACATTCCTAACAATATTCCCTTAAATTAATGATAACAAAACTTTAATGTTCAAAAGAGTAAGTTCATCATTTTAAACACATATTGTTTTTGATTGAATGAAAAAGTTTCACATACAGTTTGAAGAGGAGTTACAGGACGGTACAAGTGTTCTACCTATGACCTTTGTGCTCCCTGTAGCTTTTGTCTTCTCTGCTGCGCTTCTCAGGGTAGTCTACATCATGGTCTCATCAGTGCCTTTCTGATGGAGATCTGTCCCTTTGATGATGTTCTCTGAACCTCTTCCTTTCCTGTTTGCCTTCGCTGCTTGAGGGTTCCTTGGAAATTTTCTTGTGACCTTTCTCCCTCTTTGCAGTTTCCTTCTCCTTTGCATCCTTGTCCCTGATGTCCTTCTCCTCTTTTTGTTGTCATCAGATTTAGGAAGAGAGAAAGTAGTAAGAGATGTCGTGAGAGGTTCAACTGCTTGTCTCAATGCCCTGAGTTCATTGGAGGTGGTCTGCTGAGCCGTAGTAGCCTTGGAAAATTTAGCCTGAACCTTAGTTTCCAGAAAGTTGAGTCTCCTGTCGTTGTTCTGAATGTGATGTTGGAGTTGATTTTGAGTAGCTTGGAGAGAGGTCTGCAATTTTCACATGTTAGAGGCTTGTGCATTTCTTAGTCTGCTCAGGTTTGAGGAGCTTTTGTTGTATTGTTGAAGATTGATGGCGTTGCTCTTCTTGATTTGCTGAAGTAGCTTTTGACCAATTCCAGTTAGGACATCATAAGAATCTATAAAATACTTGTTCCTGGCATTTCGTTCTAACTCAAGCTCTTCTGCAACAGGTTCAAGGTTGTCCAGCAGATCTTGAAAAACATCCCTTGTCCATTGATGAAGATGATAGACACTTTGGTCTAAGTGTGGAAGTTGATGCTCTAGGGAAATTGTGTCACAATCATCCTTTGAGGGCCATTGCTTGTCCTTAGATAACCATGAACTATGATCTTTGAGGATGATACTTGAACGCGCGATTCTTCCAAGATTTGTTTGATACTTGTTGCAGCCGTTCTGGGAGTCATTGGTATGTTCACGGTGGCACCATAGATCAACCCTTCTAGAAAGCCAACTAATAGAGGGACTGCTATAGTCTGCTATAGTTCAAATGAGGATTGAGGAGTGAATTGAATGTTGAGAGGTGATACCCTTGAGTTAGTAGCGATGTGTTGCTATGTTGCTCCCATTGAAATTGGAGTACCGTCCATAAGATACTTCCTCAACTCCTATAGAGTCATTCCATCAGATGTGATTTCTTGGCTAGACTGAGTTTTCTTGAATACAGTAGACATTTCTGACCTTTCATCTGCTAATGATGATTTTCTCAGGTTTATCTCCAACTTCTGATAGAAACTTTCCTTCTATTGATGATTCAATGACTGGTTCATGGTGTCCTTCCATTGAGGGAGCCCCGTCTGTAGATTTCTGTGATGCTTAGGTTTGAGCAGTATCGCCTGCAAGTAGCACTGTGCTATCGTCTGCAGTTGGGAAGGGAAGAGTATTTGCTGCTTCTGTTGGTTGTGTCTGTTCTTCCCTTTCTTGTTCTTAATGTAGCTAGACGGCTTTGTCTGTGCTTTCTCGTGCCAACTCATCAATAATATCATCCTCGAGTGCTGTATCATTGTCATTGTCCTGTACTTTGTTATTATCGTTGTTATCATCATCCCCTGGGGAATGTGTTCTCCCAATGGTAGGTCTGGACAGATAGTTGTGGATCTCCAGGGTTGCAGCCCTTAGATGCTTGTCAACTAGTCGTTTTAGTTCTGTTTCAACCTTAGGAGTGTACATGAACTCAACTACCTTCAGCTGGGCTTGCCTGAGTCTTGTGGTTTTGAAGGTTGAGTCCTTGATCTTCAGAGTTCCATTGAATAGGTAGTATGGCTCATCTGGTCTCTTCTTCTTTGCTGCATCCTTTTTTTTGCATTAAGGTTAGCTGTTCGATTTTAGCTTCTATAAGCCCATCAATAATTCCTAGCTCAATTTTGATGATATCTGGATTGATTTTGTATCAGATTGTAAGGCTAGAAGGGATCAACTTGGGTCATTGATGAGCTGCTTTTCTCCTTCCTTTCATAGGGAGTTTGTTCTCCCTTATGAATTATTACAGCATGGCCTCCTTTTCTGGAACACTGAGAAGTTGTTTTGTTTTGGCAATGTGTCTGCTTATCCTTGTTTGAAGAGATATGACCGTCTGCAGGGTTGCATCTATTGTTGTTCTGTCGTGTGGTAGCAATGACTACTTCCTATCCTTCATTTGTTGTCGTAGTTTTAGTCGCCCATACTTCAGTTGCAATCAAGGGCTATTTAGTCTACAGACTTGTTAGCTCCAGTCTTGCAAAAGAGATTGGCACTATTGCCGTTGTTGTTGATGTTTTCGTTTGTCTCCCAATCAGGAAAGAGGGCATTGTTTCCTTCTCCTTGGCTTTCTGAGCCTCCTGTACAGTATCCTTTGCCTTGAGTGATTCTCTTCTTATAACAGCCTCATTGCTTCTATCCATTTTCCATTAAATCCTTATGTAGTCATATCCTTTTTGAATTCTGCTTGCGGATCTTCTCTTACTTCACACCATATTTCTGTCGTCTGTGTGATGAGTGCAATCAAGCCTTTGTTTGTTTCTTCCATGATGACTTCTGCTACTAGACTTGAGTCATGCAGCATAGCTGTTTCAATGTTACCAGGGGGTGGCTGCTTTGATTTCTCTCCCTTTTCCACCCTAATGTTCAGAATAGGGGGTGTTGTAGAGGAAATTGGTTCGAGCGTGCTAACTGGGACAGGAATGATTGGCTCTAGTTTTGTTAAGGGCTCCTTTCCTTCCCTTCTTGATGGAGATCTTTGTACTAGCTGGTTGGTATCTGCTTCTGCTTCAGTTGTTGTCTGAACTGGTTGATTGACTTTCTCTTCTTGGATTAGATTCTGTTCTGCTAAGGTCTTTGATGATGCTTCTTCGACCTCCTCTGAGGTCTGAATGATCAACTTCCTCCTAGTTGCCCTTGGAGGTCGGGCTGGAGCTTTCCTCTTTAGCTGCTGCTTTGTTTTAGTCACTTCAGCCTTCTTGGCTGTAGAGGGTTTGATTGTCTCCCTTACAGTCGATGTTTTTGAGGGGGATTTGACCTTTGTTTCCTTGGCCTTCTTTACAGCCTCCTTCAAAGGTTGATCGAAAGCTATTGAGGTCAATTGCACCTCCTTCCTCCTCCTTGAGAATCCAAGGGGTTGCTTGCCAATCTTCCTCACATCTATCTATTTGGCAACAGTCCATGGCCTTCCGATTTTGTCTGAGAGTTTAAGTTCTTCTTTCAAGATGATGCTGATTGTTCGCAACTTTATGTATCATGCCTAAACGCAAGTGTACGTGTCGTAACAATTAATAAAGACGAGTGTATGAGTTATCGTTACACGAGAACCTAGATCTAGTGACCGAAGTATGAATAGTGTTCCTTGGGTTAAACAATCAAAGCGTGATGAGTTGTTACGTGACACTAAGGATTCTACTAACTAAATTAAGCTAATTGTAATCAATAACACAACGATCGAAGATCGAGAGTAGGGTCGTGACTTCGTATTCCAATTGTATCTAGCTACTATGTTATTTTAATAGTTAATTATGAATCGTGGTTATAGATAAATCCCTAAGGTGTAATCTATTCGCTCTCGAGTCTTAAATTACGTCAAACTAAACGTCGCATTTAACATCTCTCGATGAGAGGCTCTCATGTTACGGTGAGCATGAAATTTAGGGGTTCCCAGCGTATCTCGCACGTCACGCTAGAGATATCTCGATCTCGCATTCATTGTGTGGATATGTGGTCAAATTCTTGATACAAAACTATCCTCTTGGATTCAAATCATAGCATGGATCATATAATAATTGATCAATTTGTCGAAACATTAAGCACAACCACATATAATAAAAACTAAATTAACAACGTAACAGTAACATCAATACAGACATCCGACTACATCACAACCCTGACAAAAGATTTCACTCATGATTCGAGTACAAAGACAACACAACAAGCACCTAATGTGCATGAAAATCATCATAGTACAAGTGGAAATCAAAAAAAGTCAAGAACGCTAAACCAATATCGAGACAGAATCCGATTCGCACTGATAAAGTCCCTTGATATAGCTCCGTTTTCTTATGAATCGTACCCGTCTCCCTCTAAGAAATCTGCTCCAAAACGTCTTTATCTACCTCCTTTATTCATTATTTTATTTTGCTGTATCTATTGTTGTAAATCTTATCTGCACCAATTCGTCAAATTTCCTTAATTTGATTTATTTCTAGATTATTTATTGAGAATTTATTTATTGATAGAAATGTTTTGAGTTGGAAAAGATGGTTTGATCGTACAATCAATGCCCACACCCAAAAGGTTGATATATGGGTTCAGCCCATATATCTTGACTAGAAATCCACCTCAAGATCGCTCCAAATTTAACTCATATGGTTTTTTTTATATAATTCTTATTTTTAGAGAGCAATCAACCACTTGCCTTTTTTTTATTTAATATTGTTTTATATAACATCGTATTTATGTTATTTATAGAAATGGGTCCAAACGATGAGAAAGAGATGGTCATATATTTGATGATTGGCATTGTTTTGGTTGATATGAAATTCGTCCTTAATTTGCTACTTATCATTATCAACTTTACGACGGAATAACACTACCAAAAATAAAATCGTGGTCTGTGATATATCATGACGGAAAAGATTCTTGATCAAATCGACTTTCTTAATATGTTGGTGAGTAATAGTGATAGAATATGCATTAAACAACTTCGGATGAATAGGAATGCGTTCATGACTCTTTGTCAATTGGTCCGAGATGTTTGGGGTTTGTCGGGTTCGAGATATGTGAGTCTGGAGGAGAAAATAGTAATTTTTTTCACATACTTGGACATCACACCAAGTATCATGTGATCGGATTAATAATGTGAAGATCAGGACATACAATAAGTCATTATTTTCATCAAGTCCTCAAAGCTGTATTAAAGTTGGAGTCTCAACTGTTGGTTAAACCAGAAACAATGCCTCTAAACTCCACTGATGAGAGGTGGAACACATTTTAGGTACTTTGAAACTACACAATACCTATTTTTAATATTTTTGTCCAAAAAATATAATTTAATGAGTTTATTTTGATTTTTCTTGTAGAGATGTTTGGGTCATTGGATGGTACTTACATAACGATAAACGTAGATGAGTCGGATAAAGAAAAATACAGAACAAGAAAAGAAGAGATAGCCGTGAAGATCTTGGGAGTTTGAGATAGAAATATGAACTTTATTTATGTATTACCTGGTAGGGAAGGTTCGACAGCAGATGATAGAGTGATACGTGATATAGTGTATAGGACTGACGGGATGAAAATTCCCAACGATAAATAATAAATTTATTTAGTGTTATTTGTTTTGAAATTTTGATGGAAATACATTGTCTAATTAACCAACTGCATATTCAGGTCAATATAACTTGACAGATGGTGTTACACTAACGGACCCGGATTCTTAACTCCTTATCGTGGTCAAAGATACCATCTCACTACGTGGCATGATGGAGCAAACCAACCTCAAAATCGCCAAGAGTTTTTTACATGAAACACGCACAAGCATGCAATGTGATTGAACGATGTTTCGGCATTTTTAAGATGAGATGGCCTACACTTAGGGGTCCTTTATATTATTCTGTCAAAATACATGATAGAATTATGATGGCTTATTGCATTCTTCACAATTTCATACGAAAAGAGATGGTTGATGATCCTATGGAAATATTAGTTGGTGATGTTGTAGAGGAAAAGGGTGAAGACAATAACGAGGAACATATTGAAGCTCTTAATTTTATCGATTCAGTGCAAACTACCTTTGAATGGACAACTATGAGACATCAATTAACTCATTCTATGTATAATGCAGGGATAGGGATCGAGTAATGCCAATATCATTGTTTTGTATATTATATGTACTTATTTTTGTTAGACATTTATCTTTTTCTCACTATGTATTTTAATCATGGTATGCAGACTCTTTTTTGTCTAATTTATTCATGTTATGCTTGTATTAACTGTCAACTTTTCCATAATTTGTCCTTTATTTGTGTAATGTCAATATTGAATCACTTGTGCGAACTTATTATTTGTCCTTTCATGTTTTGTTTTTATAGAGATGGCAACTCTATCTCTTAACCAAGATAGCGGCTGTTCAAAAAGGAGGAAAGCCAATTTTCCTAGAAGGACATGGACTCAAAAGGAGGAGCAAACATTAGTACAATGTTTAAAAGATATAAACAACCCAATTTGGAAAGCGGAGGCCGAGATATTTCGACATGGGTATATTGCTCATTTAGAGAAAGACATGGCAATCAAATTATCGGGGATTGACTTGAAAGCAAATCCACCTATTGAGTCCAAACCCAAAGTATGGAAAAAGCTTATCAAATCATTTGTACCATGATGATTATGTCAGGTTTGGGTTGGAATGAAAATGATCACATGGTGATAGTTGATTTAGATGACATATGGGAAGAGTATGCAAAGTTAAATTGATGAATTGTATCTAAATAAGGGCAATTTATTTATTTGTCTTCTTTGTTTATTTCTTTTCTAAATGTTTATATTTGTTTTCATTGATTTGTAGAAAGAACCTGAAGCCATGAGTATGTGGAACAAATCATATCCCTTCTTTAAAGACTAGCAAGAAATTTGGGGAAATGATCGGACAACCGATGAGCTTGCAGAAACTGTAGTTGAGGCTATGGCTTGAGAGAGTCAAGAAGGCATAAATGAGCTTAATGAGTTTGGGGATTCAAATGGTTTTGATGAGCCTGATGACTCATCGACTCAAGACCCAAAAGGAAAGAAGAGGAAAACGATACCAGAAGGAAGGAAAAGAAAGAGGCGACTGATGAGATGACAAACGTCTTGCGTTCAACTATCATGAAAAACATGACCATGTTATGTGATGAAACAAATAAGAAGCTCGAGTTGATCGCGAAAAGGCTCGACCATGAAGTAGATTAAAACTTATGGAAGGATGAAGTTGCACGCCGCGGTATCTTTTCTTAATTTATCAGACGAAGATAAGTTACGCGCCATGACCAAAATAGCTATGGGTCAAAGTTTGTTGATTACTTTTTTAGTCTTCCTGAAGCAATTTGAGCAAAATGGGTTAAGATGTTGCTTGATGGCACTCTTCATCATTGAAAATCTCAAGGAATTTATCTTGCGATCACTATCTTATTTTGACTCTGGACAATGTAGTAGTTATCTCATAATTATGTAGAATTTATCTCAAAACTATGTTGGATTTGTTCTAGCTAGGTTCATGTTATGTTTTGCAGGTTGATGTAGACTATTCCGTTTGACGATTATGTATGATTATGTTTTGCATGTTCACAACTATGCATGATTATGTTGGACTTGTTCAAGATAGGTTAATTCATGCTATGTTCTAACTAGGTTCATGTTATGTTATCTCAAAAATATTATTCATGTTGATTACTGTTGGACCTATTGTTCATGGATCTTATTACTTAGTTTGAGTTTATATTTGTTATAATTTTTTCAATGTGTTTGATCTTGATTAAAAAGAAAGAAGTTGTTAACATCCTCACTAAGATTGTGTGTTGTATAATATCCATCGAACATCGGTGCTGAAATATGTCGTTTTCGTATTTGTATGGGAACTCAGCATCCCTCTATGAAAATCCTCTCAACTTCTGTGTGATAATCAGTCGAAGTGGAATTTCTTTTTCTTTTACTTTTTTTTTGAGATTACTATCCATAAGGCTACTTTTTCAATCTTTTCTACTCAAGAAGTAACCAATTAATTTTTATTACGTAAAAGGGCTCAATTTAACTTTCAAAAAAATCAATACCAAATTTATCCTCTTTAATAAATACGTCTCACAAAACCCTAAATCCCTCCACCACACCGTCTACCCCCCCAGGCTGCCTCCACCAACTTGGAACACAAGTACATGTTGTCGCTAAAAGTTCTCAACCATCGCCGAGTTCCGTCGTCGTCACCGTCGTTGTTTTCATCACCTTCAGGTCCGACGTCGTTATCATTGCTGCCTTCAAGCGTCGCTGTTGTCTACGCCGTCTTCGAACTCCGTTGCCATTTGGAGAGAGGGTGATGGTGGATGGTGAGATGATCCTTCGAGTCTGTCGTCGTTCTCTTCACCGTCTTCCAGTCTGACGACGTTATCGTTGCCTCCTTCTCCGCCTTCAAGCTTCGTCGGTCATTACCGTCCTCGAACTCTGTCGCCGTTTGGAGAGAGGGTGATGGTAGGTGGTGAGGCGACGAGGGAGTGAAACAACTCGCGGGTACAACTTGCAGTCTGGGACAAAGATGACTGGTGAGAGGTGTTGATTGGTGGTACGAGGAAGTTGTACACCTATGTAAAATTTGATGTATCATTGAATATAAAGAATTATCATGGTGTACGCTATCAGAATATTAGAGTTGCACTCCTATGTAAAATTGTTGTACCTTAATAATGAAGATATGCGTGTTTTTTGTGTAAATTACCAATTAGTCACTTTTTGCAACTTATTTATCATTTGGTCACATCTTATTTCATCAATTACCTATTATTCATTTTAAATATTCTTGATTTTATTTCATCATACTAAATCTGATTCTTTCCAATTCCATTAGTTTTTCATTGCCTAGTTTTCTCACAAACCCTAGAATCAATCAATTGATCCATCTCTCTATCCTAATTTCTTCGCTTGTCAACCGCCCTGCTTTCTCTCCATCATCATCATCACCACACATCTTCGATCTCCACCAGTAAGTACACATATCTCATCTCATCATTCTTCAATTTCCAGCGTCGATCTCACTGCCTTCACGTAATCATCATCATCACAGGACCATCGAAGATTAGCAAAGGGGCTGCAGCCGCTGCGTAGAAGGGAGGAACGAAGAAGAAGGGGTCGATTTTCACAATCGATAATTTGAAGCCAATGGAGGATAAGATCCTCGAGAAGTTCCTGTCGGAGAGGATCAAGGTCGGTGGCAAGGCTGGTGCACTCGGGGATTCGATCACAAAGGTGGAGGGCGACAATGAGGGTAGAGGGAGAGAGCACAGGGAGGAGGAGCAAAGGTGCGGAAGTGGTGGTGCAAAGGATCGGAGAACACTGTCGACTCCGACGGTGGCATACTGTCAACTCCAACAACGTACTATCGGCTCCAGCGGGTATGCTGTTGACTCTGACAGCAGCTGTACTGTCGCCTCCGACAACGTACTATCGATTCTAATGAACTAGGATTTTTCATCAAGGATGCACGTACTATTGGGAGCACTGTTGGTGACGACGACGATGACGATCTCTTAAAGATTATAATTCACGAAGCGCAACGCTTGTTGTTTTTGGCGTACTGTCTTTGGTATTGGCATCTGACGCACTGTTTCTCTCACTCGACAACGTACTATCCACTCTGATAACATGTTGTCCACTCCAACAACGTATTATCTGTTCCTGTGGCGCACTGTTGACTCCGACACCAGTCGAACTATCCGCTCCAACAATGCATGATCGACCCTGACAACGTATTGTAGGTTCCGAGAATGAGCATACTGTCGGTTAGGGTTTTTGAGGATGTTGTTCGTAATTATTGTGCCTTTGATTGAATAGGATATATATCTTTGTTTGTGATTAGAATAGTTAGGATTAGAATCATGTAAATTGATGTCAAATTAGATATGTTAGCTTATGTGACTAGATATGATTGGTGCATTAGTTATGATTGTGAACTACTCTCTTCGTTCCAGATAAATTACGACACATTATTGAAAATGGACGTCGTAAATAAATTAATTATAACACTTTCATTTTAGGCAATTTTAAAATGTCAAAAAATTCACACTATCCCTACTTTATAGCACATCATCTTTTCTCTCATTACTTTTTCTATCTCCAACCACTCATAGTTTCTTCCACCCACTCACAAAGGTATAAAAGGTAAAACACTACAAAGTTAGTGCATTCCTTAATAATCGTACAAAGTCAACACATTATAATTTATTTAAAACAGAGGGAGTAATTGATAAGAAAAATCTTGACTATGACTAATTGGTGAATAAGATTGAAAAAATGTTCAAAAGATAATTCTCTCTTTTTTTTTTGAAAGATTTGTTTTCTTTTTAATGATAAGCAAATATGTGAAAAATTCTTATGAAATTTGAATAGTGGTCTTCTACGTAATAAAAATTAGTTGATTACTTTTTGATTAAAAAAGATGGGAGAATTCTCAAAAAATACAAAAAACCCAAAATATTTTCCAACACATACAATAAGGAAAAATAATTCCCATTACATACAATTATAAGTTTAAACGATCCATCCCATTTTTCTCCTCCGCCATCGCCGCCCATTTCCTCATCACCACCACAATCTCCAATTTACTCTGCGCCGCCCCCACCATCACAACATCCATGCGAAGAGCCCCCTCCACCACCACCATCTCCTTCGCCTCCTTATCTGAGTGTGGTCACGGGGCAGAATCCTAATCTGAGTCTTTGTTTCAATCCTTATCTGCTCGATTATGTTTCCCCCCTTCTTAAGCAAACTCCCAACATGCATCCTCGAAACCACCAGTCTCATAACCAACCTATTTCCTCCACCATTAGCACAACGAGACCCGCCATACCCATTCTCCTCCTCATGATAATGGTATCCACCAACAGCAGCGGCATCACTCTCAATAATCCTCTCATGAATCAACAACAACGCCTCCTGTGCAGGAGAATCATTGTCTGGAAAGGTGCAAGCCAGGAAAGATGCAAACCTTGAAAGATGCTCATTCTCAACAAGCCACTCAAATAATCATTGTCTGAAAGAAACAAATAGTGCGCCTATTCAAATTGAAACAGGACGCCTGTTCAAATTGAGAGAACATTCCATGCTATGACGATAATCCCTGTTACAAATAGTGCGCTTACTCTGTTACAAACAATGCGTCTGAATATTAATCAAATCTTCAGGCGTGCTATTTAACACAATGCAGACGCACCGTTTCTCTCGCTTGGGTATCCCAATCCCAAACCCCAAATCCCGCCTCGGCCACATTGTCCGCCTCTTCAAACCCTTGATCGCCGACCTCATCTCCCTCCCCATGCCGACCGTCGTCGTTGTCATCGGCCTCGCCGCCGCGACGGGGCTGTTGTTGGCAATGGCGCATGATTATGCTATCATGAGGAAGGATAGGGGTATGTTGTATGTGAGCGAGCTGGATTTGGGGCTGACGTTTTCGGAGTATTTTACGGTTATATTTAGGGAGAAGGTGGGGAGTGTGCAGGGGAGGAGGGAGATGCTGTTGAGGGCGAGGGGGGTGTGGCGGAGAAGGCGGTTAAGTTCGGGGTGGTGGACGAGGCGTGGGAGGGGCGGGAGAGGGTGGTTGAGGCCGTGGTGGGGATGGCGGAGGCATTGGGGGAGAAAGCAATTGTGTATTGAAGGAGAATGTATGAAATAGAAAATATTTCTCCGGATTGTATCAAATGAGAATTATTTTGTAAAACATGTACTCTGGTGGAATTTATTGAAAAAAGATTGAAAAAGTGACCTAGTAATTCTCTCTTCTTCTTTTTTTTTTTTAATTGGTAGACCAAGGATAATTGTAAAAATTGATAAAATAATTTCAAAAAATAAAAAGGATATTAAACAACAGAGTAAATTATTACAAGGATTGTGCGACTCATCCTTCTCGTACCAAACAGGATGCATCAATGTTTGAATAGAGTAATTAATACGGAGAACTACAAATAAATTCCTAAGGGAATTCCACTTCACATTTTGATGCCCAAAAAGTTTCAACTTACATTTAGGTATCCAAATTCAGAAATGTGTTAGTTTAGGTCCCATGGTTAACCAAACCCAACCTCCTTCCCTGCATCCTCATTCTCTCCATTATTATCCCAACCAATCTCTTTCATCTCCATTATCGCACCCATTACACATCTCCACCAAACCCCAAATCGTCACCAAATTTGAGACCATTTTGGATGCAATTTGAGACCATTTTGGATGCCGTGGTTGATGACAGAAATGAGGTGGTCCTGGGAGCATTCCGCAATTTAGTTTAGTTTAAGCTTCTTTTTTTTTTTTTTTTTTTTGAGCTTAATCGCATTGCTTGCGGTTGTGGTCAATTGTGTTTCTATCACTTTTATAAATGGGTTTCGGTGTTGTCTCTAATTGGGGACGAGGTTGATATGGAAGCTTACATGGCGTAGTTCTTTTGAGTCATAGGGCATTTTTTTTTTTAAATTATCGTTTTCATTAATGTTAGATATATTTTATATCGTCGACCACCTACCAATGCAATGTCAGCAGCTCTGAGATGGAAAGGAATACAGCTCCGAGATGCATTTTTCATTTGTTATAGTTCAGAAGTTCTTGTGTTACACGTCACAATTTCTTTTTGTTTCAGTCCAAAATCGTTTTTGTTTGCAGTTTACAGTTCAATTTCTTACGGTTCACAAATCCTTTTGTTGTGCTTCATAGCTTCTATTGAGACAGTTTACTATGCTGTTTTTTTTAGTTTGTAGTCTCTGTTGTTACAGTTCAGGATTGATTATCTTTACAATTCGTATCATTTGAGATTCAGTTACACGTTGAAAACAGTTCATATTTTTCTTTGTTCAGTTCAGAAGTTCTTGTGAAAGCAACCTTATGCACGTAAGACGATTTTTATTCCGCCCCAATGCAATGTTACAGTTTGCAATCAGAAAATGCAATGTTACAGTTTGCAATCAGAAAATGCAACCTTATGCACAATTATGAAAGCAGCTTAGGAGATCTAGGTCATCAAAAAGAAAAATTTATTTGGGTTGTAAATATTGTTAATTAAGAGGAACTACGACATACTCCTAGCTATGCCCCTAAGGAGATTATGAAGGACATACAAGAGAAGTATGGTGTTGAGTTACGTTATCACCATGCTTGATGAGGGAAGGAGCATGCCTTAGAGAAGATTCATGGGAGGTTCAGATGTTCTTTTAATCAATTGCGTACTTATTATAGCAATTTTAGGATCTCGAATCCTGGGAGCATTGCGGAGCATGAGGTGAATAATGAATCGAGGCAATTTATCAGATGGTTTGTGGCGTTTCGGGCTTCTTTGATTGGATTTGTCTGAGGATGTAGACCTTGTGTATTCCTCGATGGAACATTCTTAAAAAGCAAATACCGAGGTTGTCTTCTGTCCGTAGTAGCACTGGATGCTCAGAATCAAATGTTCCCCATTTGTTTCAGTGTGGTTGAAGCAGAAAACAGTGAGAATTAGGAATGGTTCTGTGATTAATTCGGTCAAGCATTGTTGCCATATAATGGTGGAGCATGGCATAAGTATACTTTCTTCTCGGACCGACATAAAGGACTGTTGAATGCAGTTCCTCAATATTTTCAAAATGCTCATCACTTATACTGTTTGAGGCATATTGTCGACAACTTTAAGAAGGAGGTATCGTATGCATTGTTCACAGTTCATAACTCTTTTTAATGTAGTTCACTAGTCTACTCAATACTGTGCATGGGAGGATCTAGACGCAGTCATGTACAATATAACTGACAGTTTACTTCATTGACTTCTTTTAGGTACTCACAAAATACCCTTATCGCAACAAAAAGCATTGGATTAATATCTTCAACAGTGCGGCCTATGGGATGACAGTTGATGTTTTTCAAACAAACATCAACAAGATTATTAGCACAATGCCCATGTCAAGGAATTTCATCGCTGATTCACGGCCAGAATGTTGGGCAAATACTCTCTTCACTGGAAAACAATGGGGAATCATGACGAATAATCTGGCGAAATCATTCAATAGCTGGATTAGAGATTCTCGTCACCTACCGATCACCGCGATGGTTGATCAGATTCGGATCCAAATTATGAAGCTTATGTATGAACGAAGAGAGATTTATTTCAGCGGAGCTACCGTCTTGTGTCTGGTTCCCAAAAGAAGACTTGATCTTGCCTATGAAGCAAGTCGTGGCTTAAGGCTTCATCACGCAACCCATTTCAAGTTTGAAGTGATTGATAAAGATTCGACCCATGTTATGGACCTTGAGCAAAATACATGCACTTGTAAGGAATGGAAGGTAAATTATATGCCATGCAAACATTCGTGTCCAGCCATTGAGTCAAAAGGTGATCGTTTGGTTGAATATTGTGAACCATTCTTCACAGTGGAGATACACAGGGAAACTTACAGAGAGGTAGTTAACCCGATTCCTCAGCAACTGCAGCCTGTGATTCCTCTTGATCTACTTGAGATAAGGGCGTCCGATGTACCAATACAACCAGGCAGAAGGAGGACCAGGAGGATACCTTCTCAGGTCAAATAACGACCGATGACGTGCACTCGCTGCCACAGACATGAGCATAATAGGCGCACTTGTCAAACCGCAATCCGTGGTGATTAAACTATGTAAAATGTCGATCTTTTTTTACGAATTCATAGAACTGTCGTAAAGTCTCGTATCGGTGGCACTATGTATTATTCCATGGAGTTCGTCAATTTTATGTACTTGTAAACTTCATTCTTTATGTATTCTATACAGTTCTTAGTTATTAAAAATGTAGTTCATGCATTCCCTGATAGTAGTGCATCGTAGTTGAACAGACACTCCATGTCTTACTTTTCCTGTAGTTCACCACGTGACAATTCATGACTTGCTTTGTATGCAGTTCATGACAGTTCAACATTAAATGGATGACAGTTCATGACTTACTCTACTTGCAGTTCACTAAATGATAGTTCATTAAACAACACTACATGATACTTCATGACGCTAAATGATTCCCTATCTGATGACAACATGACACTTCATGACATTACATGACAGTTCACAAGTTACTTAAAGTCATGTTCATGGCTTCAGTTCATAACAGTTTGCGTACAATAATTAGCATAGTTCATTTATACAAAGGCACAGTTCATGTCAATTAACAACGAGAATTAATGTATGGAGTCGTTGGTAGCCTTTTTTATGCTAAAACATTAATGTTCAAAATGCTTACAACATATCCAATTGATCTATGTCCTCATCTTATAGTCACCCTTGACAGTTTACAATAGATATACCTACAGTTCATGTAGAACTCTAGAGGCAGTTCGTTATAGACTATATTGAAAGCGCATCAGTGTGTCGTTGGAGTAAAATTTTCCTAAAAGAACTAACATCATACTCGATTGGATAAACTTCATCAACTTCATACAAATGTTTACCATGCCATCAAGTGAATATAAATGAATCTTTATCAACTTCGGACTCATCAAGTGCATCATTGTTGGAATATAATATAGATGAAGTCATATAAGTTATCTCTCATCAACCTCTTATTGTGCATCTTCATGGATTCAGAACTTCATATAATGATTACAGTTCATGCATTTTTTATCATTCAGTTCATAAATAAATATCATCCAGTTCATGATTGTACGTCATCTTATTATCTATTTGCATCATCACCATGAATGACAAATCAATATTTCATGACAAAATGATATCATCATCCGTGTATGAAATGATAGTCGATCTCATGCAGTTCATTACAAAGAATAATACAGTTCATTAATTTTCGTTTTGGTTGTTCAAACGATGCTTGGTGTTTTTACAAATTAATAGTTCATGATAAAATGGCAGTTAATTTTACATAGAACTACAGTTCATAATATTAGCAACGACAGTTGTTTCTACAACATCATGACAGTTAACGATTCGTTGCTCAGCCTCTTGAATTCAAAATACTTATGACGCAGTAGCCTCAAAGCTAATCGAGCTCTTTCTTGAGCAATGTCAAAACGACGTCCCTCTTCATAAGTATTCACCGTCAGTGCTTCTGTCCACAAACAAATAAAAACTCCACAAGCTATGCCATCCCCCTGTTGCTGATAATTTTTATCCTGTTTCAACTCCACTTTGTACTTCATCTTATATACCACATTGATGTAATTCTCCAGAAATTGGGCCTGTAATTTTCGCAAAAAAATAAAAATAAAAAAATAAAACATTAATGCACAGATATACAACAATATAAACTTAGAAAAAGAACAAGAACTACCCCTTGACGTGACAGTCGATTTCAAGCCACGCGACTGGAATCGTAGTGAGTTAGTTCTCCTGATTGGGTATCCAAAACGAAGAGACTCGAATGCCACCCCTCTTGATCATGAAGAGGGATCAGAACGAGTCGAGAAGACAAGAACTTCTCCTTGGTGCATTTCTTAATCCAGGCTTGAAGATGTTTACCCACCAATTCCAAATTGATAGCCAGGACGTCCTTACTCCATTTGCTCTCATCCTCCTTTACCATTGATGCAAATGTTCCTTGTGCAGTATTCATATAAAGACAGTGGATGACAATCTTCATTTCAGTAAACATCCTACTATATTAAGGTGCATAACAATCTTCATTTCAGTATCAATCGAAATTAGAGGTGTAATTATAATCAACCTAAATAATAATTCTTACCAATATCTCAGACCTCCAATAAGTGCAATCTGTTTCTTCAGTTACCATGGACATTATGCAATTGATCGCGTCAGCACTAAGTGCCTCGTTCTTCAACAGGAGGGCAATATCCTTTCCTGTTAACCAGTCACAACCATCATCGGTTGGATTATCCCAGAGACATTCTCTGCAATAAATTAGAGCAGACCAATCAGAAAGTTTAAAGAAAGGAAGGAGCTCTATGTCATGCGGTTTTATATCTGATAAATTACAGTTCAAACTATGTGAGATAACAGTTTAAACAAATTGTCAGTTAAGTCAGTTTAAAAATAACAATAAGATAGAACTCACTCCATGTCACAAGTGCTAAAAAAAACATTGCACTAACTCTTGATCATCGACTGAAAGGAGTTCCATTCCACTAACTCTGGGTATTCCCTTTGAAATGATAGTCAACTTCTTCACAGACTTCTTTCCTGGCAGCGACGATGGTACGTTAATGGGGGGCATTTTTTCTGCCTTTTTGGCACCATGCTTCGTTGGTGTAATTCTCCAAGATTGTCGCTTTGTTCGCTCGCCACGTTTGATTCGTCTTTTAACAGCTTCAGCAATAATAGCTGGATCAGGTGAACCACCAAATTCCTCTTGCAAGCTTTGGCAAAGCGTGAACGCATCAACTCCTTCCACTCTCTGACCTGCAGCTTCACCCCCACTGAAGAGCTCCTCTTAATCCTTTTGTTCTTCTATATGTCCTTGTCTCTCTTCCTCTTTCTCTTCTTCTTTCTCTTCTCCCTGCTCTTCTCTCTTCTCTCCTACCTTCTCTTCTTCTTGTCTCTCTTCTTCTTCTATCTCTTCTTCCTTCTCCAGTGCATTATTTATCTCTTCTTTCTTTTCTTTCTCTTCTCCCTCCTCTTCATCTCCTCTATCTGAATCATTGTGCCCCTTCTCCTCTTCATCTCCCTCTCCAACACTAGAATCTTCCCCCTCTGAATCCCCCAGCTGTGATTCTTCCTCCTTCTCTGAATTCTCCCCCCCCCCCCTATCTATTTCATTCTTCTCATCATTATCATCTTCATCATCTACTTCATCCTCTGAGTCCTACAGTTCACAACGGTTCGATTGGCAGTTCATCTATGCATTTAATATAGTTTATAAGTGTCTATATTCTCAGTGCATAAGACAGATTTACCTTTTGTGGTGATGGTCCAACTTCACTCAACAGAACTAACCTCTATTCTTTGCTTGGGAATATAGATACAACCTCATGCGGGTAAACTTCAACAAATAACTTCTTTATGCTGTCCACCGTTACACTCTTGATGTCAATCCAACGGAACATTCATGGGATTCTCACATGCTCTGTTGGATACAAGAGTTTGCCCTCAAATATTTCGTACACCCAAGCCTACATGCGAATCAATGTTATCAACAATACAGTGAATATCAAACAAAATTACAGTGCATATCTAATATAATTACAGTGCATATATAACTCAATAACAGTGCAAACTCAATGTTGTCAACTATACAGTCCATGTCAAACAAGAAAATAGTATATATCTAACATAATGACAGTGCATATCTAACATGATTACAGTGCACATATAACTCAATCACAGTCTCTCATTTATGTTATCAACTATACAGTGCATGTCGAACAAGATTACAGTGCATGTCGAACAAGATTACAGTGCATGGCGAACAAGGTTAAAGTGCATATATAACTCAAACACAATGTAAAATCAAAGTTTACAAGGAGAGAAAATTAAGATTTCATACGAACAATGCATACGCGCATCCCTCGAAGTAGGGAGAAACAAGTGGTATCTCTTGATCATCCTCTTTTTTCTTCCCTTTTTTCGTCTTCATTTCGCGCTTGAATGATTTATACTTGACGATGCCGTCTACAACCGACTTATAAACAGCCGCTCCTCAAGCATATTCTCCGATCATATGGAGATTATCAATATATGAGAAACAAAAATAGGGGGTATAGAAGGTTGTCCTCAAGAATAAAATATAGTTACAAAGAAACATGACAAAGACTCGAACAAAATCCCCCACTGTACGGTTATCCTCCCCTCGAGCCAATTCTAACAGTTTCTAAAAAGCAAGGGCCCTTGTTGTATTTTTTTTTCCTTCCCATTGAATAACCTCTTCAGAGTTGAGCTTTTCAATCTCGATTGGCAATTCACATCCAAACTAATCGATCTCAAACCCACAACTAATGAAATTTGTTCTACTGTAAGTGGAACTACATTTTGCTAAATCCTAACCCTGAGCCTTAACGGTTGGAAACTAAATGAGTCCAGAATCCCCTTTAACCAGGCTATGTTAATGTGGCGGGGAGGAGTGTCTAGAAATCGATTAAAGGGAGTGGTTCTGATCTTAGCCATACATGCGGATGAAACAACACTCTTCAAAGTTTGCATCTTGTCACTGAAATAGGAAAGAGAGCACCTTGTTTGCAAAAATTACCACTTTCCTTTTTGCCATTGGCCTTGGCCTGGTTTCTCTTCGCCCATGTCCTGCACTGTGAGCTACAAATCAAAAAACAGTGCATAATTGTAAAGCCCCAAAAAATTAAGATCAAATAAATGTAAAAATTATGATCAAATAATAGTTTGTAAATTGATAAATGTGGCGAGAATATGTGTTTTCTCCTTATATAATAAATAAAAAGAGAGAAACGAATCTCATTTAAAGTTTTGAGACGTAACGTTACGTTCATAACATTAAAACTTGTGACGAAGTTGGGATAACTTTTATCGTGGAAAAATTTGAAAAATTATATGTTAATTAATAACATGATTTTTTGAGCGTAGTGATAAAATTTGAGCGAAGGCTGTGGGAGATATGGGATTAATTAATCCTGTGATTAAACGGAACGGGGATATTTTTAATTTGAATTCAATTTCCCTCCCTTTTCTTTCCACTCTCCATTTCTTAATTCCCCGCCTAACCCACTCCCGGCCACGACAACCACCGCACCAAGGGACACCACCTTCCCCACTCCCTTCCACCCACTCCTCCACCTATCTTCATCACCAAAGGAGATCCAAGAAGCAGGCTATCATCTCCCCTTACTCTCCTCTTTACCTCACTCTCTCCTTTCTCTTGTTCTCTTCACCGTCTTGGTTTCCTTCCATCGTTTCTTTGTTTTTTTTCCTCAAGTAACACAGCAAGACGGTACAGAAGTCAAAGAAGTAGGGAGGATCATCATTAGAGGAAGGAGAATAGATCGAGAGAGGGGGACACGAGCCACAAAACAAGAAAGAGTGAAGTCGAGCTAATCACACAAAGGAAAGCAAAACAAGCTCAAATCCATTTCAACAAGAGGGTGAGCCTTCCTTTCTCTGTTCATAACCTCTAACTGATCATATGTGATCAAAAAAAAAGAAAAATAATAAGAAAAATAGGCCACGGATAAAGAAACGTGTTATTTGAACCAAAAGATGAGTTATGCTCGTGAGACCCGGAAACCTAAGATTTTTTGTATCAAACAAGCCCAAAACTGAAAAAAAAAATGACAAGAATTAAGTAAATGTCATGTTTATGAAGTTTTAGATCATTTGGGATTGAATTGGTTGGATAAAACACAAAAACCAACAAACTAGCCATACCAGTTTCTGGATAGCTTTGACATTCGATATTAGAATGCATTTTTATCCCAGTTAGAGCCTGATTGAACAAATGAGTATTGGAACAAACTTGTATAGGATTTCTTGAAGTTTCCAATGAATCAAGAATCACTCAATTTGGTTAAAAAACGAAGAAGTTATGCGCGTTCGAAGTTAGGCTTGAAAATCTGAAAAACTATCAGGTCACTGTCGCAATCCAGTCCCGATGCCTCACAGCCAATCCAGAAATTTATTTTTCGACATATTTATGTGCCGTATTAAGCCGTATACCCTCTATAACTACTAAAATACAGTGTTTGGATAAGAAAACATAGGAAAATACCCGTTTGATTGTATAAAAACCCAAGAATACAAAGTTTGAATAAAAGTACATTGTAGCTTACGTATTTGTTCGATATACGTAAATACGTGAAAATAATAGAATGTACGTAAAAATACGTAATGACGTGGTAGATGTATTTATAGACGTATAATACACATGAATACATAGAAATAATGAAATATATGAAAGAAATATGTAGTAACAAACGTATCGTACTTATACTGTGCAGGAACTGAGACGTAATGTAAAGCCCCAGAAAATTGAGATCAAATAAATGTAAAAAAAATTATGATCAAATAATAGTTTGTAATTAAACGTAACAAAATATGCGTTTCTTCATTTATAATAAATTAAAAGAGAAAAACGAATCTCATTTCAAAGCTTTGAGACGTAACGTTACGTTCCTAACATTAAACTTGTGACGAAGTTGGGATAACTTTTTATCGCGAAAAAATTTGGAAATTATACGTTAATTAATCACATTATTTTTCGAGCGTGGTGGTAAAGTTTGAGCGATGACTATGCAAGATGTGGGATTAACTGGTCCTGCGATTAAACGAAACGAGGATGTTTTTTTTAAAAACAACCCACTAAACTCTTTTCCCTCCTTTTCTCCCCACCACTTCTCTTATCATCTCCACTCCTCCCTCCCTGATTTAGCCACCACGCATCACACCACCTCCACCAAAGATCTCCATTAGCTAAATCCCACTTTCATGCAAATCCTCTCCTTCTTATGCTTTCCTTCCTTCCCTTGCCATATCTCTTTGCAAACCAACAATCAGGGCTGTGGAGCAGCTTGACAAGAAAGGGAAAATCAGTTTGGATAGCAAGGAAAACACGAGGGGAAGAAGGAAGGAAGAGGCACAAGTACGTCCCGTTCAAAGGAGTGGAACCGAGCTAGCCATACCAAGTCAAACCCATTTTGACAAGAGGGTAAGCGCTGTGACTCTCATACCTTAGTCTCATACAGTCCATTTGTAGCTAATAACAAAAGAAACGGTAAGAATAACGGATGGTTGAAATGCGTTTATGAGCTAAAAGACGAGTTGTGCTCGTGAGACCCGGAAACCTATGATTTTATGTATCAAACAACCTAAAACTAAACAAACATGACAAGAACTAAATAAATGTTATGTTTATGAAGTTTTAGATCATTTGGGATTGAATTGATTGGGTAAATCATGAAAAATTAGCAAACCAACCATACCAGTTTCTGGACAGCTTTGATATTCGACATTAGTACGCGTTTTGACTATAGGTAGAGACTAATTCAGCAAATTACTCTTGAAACAAAGTTGTAGACGACTTCCTGCAGCTTCCAATGAATCAAGAATCACCCAATTTTGTTAAGAAACAAGGAAGTTATACAAGTTTGAATTCAGGTCAAAAAATCTAGAAAAATTATTGAACCTTGGGGGTATTTTACCACCATTGAGAGAAAGTAATTTTCTTGGTTAGAGATTGTATGAAAAATTATACACTCTTTAATAAATCATGATATTAATATATATTGAATCCTCATATTTTTAGTTTCTATAAAAGATAATAAATCATGATTCAGAGATGAGAATCTTAAGTTACAAATCAAAATGTACGGAAATGTTAATCTGTAAAAACTGGTTATAGATATGAATTTGTTGCTTTATATAAAATTATGTAGAAATTTTTAAAAGACAAGCCTTATACCAATGAAAAGACATGGAAGTCTAGTTTTCAGAACAGTTTACCAATAATTATTTAAAGTTGTATGTAGAGAGTTATGAACTAACTAATGAAGTAAAGTCAAACTGTATGAACTAGCAGGAAATATAAACTTGAACTAATTAACTGCAATTATTGGTAAGATGTTATGATGAAAACTTTATGTCACTAGAAAGATAATGAAATCTAGTTTCTTTTGAATTTTACGGAATAATTTTTAGAGTTGTATAAAATAAGTTATAGATTTAAATACGACAAAAGATCAAGACGGACAGAATCTAGGATACTCGTTCCAAAGGCCGAAAGCTTACTTCAAAGGTAGGAACGTTCATTCTAAACACCGAGACACCCATTCCAGAGGTCGTGATATCCGACTTAGAGGTCGGAATGTCATCTCAGAACCTTTTGGATCGAGAATGATCGTTTTGATCCCAAAACAACTCCAAACACTCACACTTAGCACTAATGGTTTTGCACGAAGTATGAATAAATATGTTTAACACCGTAACGCGAACAAACAAATGTACTAATATATTAATCATATCATGATATAGGATTTGGAGATTCCATCCGTTGAGACGTAAAGAACAAGTTGAGAGTGCTAGTGAGGAAATTACAATAAGAAGGTAACGTTTAGATTTCTGGTTTGGATGACGATAGATGTTAATATAGTAGTTGTATATTAACGCGTGATGGGTAGTTTTGCCTTGTGCGCTGTGTGATATTGTATTGTGTTATGTTTGTATTTCTGTGTTATTATATGATGGTGTGGTAGCACTTGTAACTTATTGAAGTTCATGATACCCTAACCCTGATAGTCCTAATGCTAGGGTTTTGGTAGGTTTTTCTCCGTTAACCCTGTACGTTATATGAATGTGATAAAGATAAGTGTTAGGTTGACAAGGTTTGGCACACGATAATGAAAAAAGGTTAGGGTTAATACAGATTAATCCTATAAATGATGTCATGTTAAAGATGAACATGCAAAATAGGAATGAATT
>JAOVYX010016550.1:0-24355 GCA_035668315.1 Drosera spatulata
ACACCTAAGATTTATGAATATCAATGATTGATCTAATTCCTAAACAAATCAACCATAATCCCTATCCTTCTATCTATTAAGTCCCCGAGACCTTGCTATTTATCTTAGTTTAATATTTCTGCAACTTTAGTTAAATATTACACCAATTAAACAAACCCCCCCACTTCTAGAATAGTCAAATCTTAAATTAATTTAGCTGAGCAAGTTAACCTTCCCTGTGGGTTCGACCCCTACTTCCACTACTACATTTAACTCCATATTTATAGAGCGAAGTGGGATTTTATAAATATAAATTTGACTTGTTTGCGACGGCACGCATCAATGATGTTGTAGGAGGAAAGGAAAAATGAGGCCACACGCCTATTTTAATCAGGGTTGAGCATCGTCGCGGCCACGACTGGGTCCTGTCGTGCCTGCCACGCTTCCTGTCGCACCCGCGACTATTGATTTTCAGCCTGGATGAATTTTTCTTGTCTTAATTCCTTCAAGAATGACTTAAAATGCCTTTTAGTCATTCATTTTCTCTTCCAAAGTCAGTTTTAAAATAAATTGCATCATCGATTAGCAGAGTTTAACATCGTGTATCAGTTTAAGATTTTTAAGATCGTCAGAAATAAATTGAAATAAATTCAAACTTCAAAAGAAAGTTAAACATGGGTTGCCTCCCAAGAAGCGCTTGGTTTAGAGCCTGCAGCACGGCTCTTGAAGGTTATTTGAAATGCTGCGGAAGCCAAGATAAAACTCTCTTCTTCTTGCGTTTGATATTTCTCAAAAATCTTATTTTTTCAAAAATATTAATCAAGCACATCCAAATAAGATTTCGAAAATATTTGGATACATAAGGAAATAATATAAAGCATGACAACTCAAAATCATCCTCATGATCATAAAAAACATTGAAAATAAGAAGATTTTCAGAGAATGAAACATTTGAGTGAGATTGATCAGTTTCAAATTCATTAATAGGAACATCCAAAATGAACATTGATTCATGCTCAGAGATTTTTGACATTTCTGACTCAGAATCATGTTGCTCAAATTTATCATGAGAATTCAAAAACTTTTCTAATTCCACAAAATCATCAAGTGTAATACATTGACTATCAAAACAAGTATCATCAATATTCATTTTCAAGTCTGCACCATCAAATTCATCATAGTCAAATTCAAAATCTTTTTCGGTCACTTCATCACATCCTAGCTTTGAAATTTCTTCTTCCAACTCATCTTGTGTCTCATTTCGTCCTAAACTCTCCACTTCCAATTTTTCTTTCAAAAATTTCATCTATCATTAGATCTTCTTCTACTTGTGATTTATCATATTCAGTTTCAGTTTCATTGAAAGCTAGAGCTTTTAATTCATTCATTTCAAGATTAAGTTGATTGACTTGATTTTTCAATATTTCAATGCTAGAGATGTTTCGTTGAGAATAAGTTGTACTCGAGGCCCTTGAGTAAGTCAATTCCTGGAAGGAATTCAATGAATTTTCTAAAGCATCAAGATTAATATCATCACTAGAAAGTTCACATGGACCTTCCATTTGTGCATCATTATCATACTTCTCAATAAATTATTCGTAAGGTAAATCAAAGTCTTCGTCCGAATCATCCTCAAATTGAATTTGATTAGAACTCTCAATTGAAGATATTCTTTACCATTTTTAAAGATGGTTAAGTTCTCACTTCTTGTGATTGTTCAGATGCATTATATGACTCGCAGTTTGGAGTTTCTATTGAAAATGATACAGATTTGAATTCGTCAATTTGACTCTGCAATTTATGCTTATGATACTCCCTTTCTACTTCAAACATCCTATTTTCTTCTTGGATAAGGTGTTGGTTATGCACAATTGTTTTAACCATTTCTTCCAAAGACATAGAATTTAAATCTTGTGAGTATGGTCTTGAGGAATGACAATGCAGATGGTCAAGAGAATGGTTTTGTGAAAAGTCCAAAGAATTGTCTGAAATTGAAGAATCAAAAACTTGATATCCCTCATGATGATTTTGATAATCTAACCATCCACCATTATAATAGTTATAATCAACATTATATCCATATTATGGTTGTGATTGTTGTTGAAACATATTCATTTGAGTGGAATATCCATAAGATGGCAAAGTTGGGCAAGTGTTAGTTTGATGTTGCATATTAAATGATTCTCACATGGCCTATGATTCATATTGTTGTTCAATTCTTCAATCATTGCGGCAATTTCATCTAATGTTTGAATCACGATCATTACAGGATCCAAAAATAAGCCAGAGACTAGTTCCATGTTGGGTCCCGATCGTGACCATGCCCGTCCTGATCGTGACACTGCCTGTAACGATCGTGACGTCCTAACCGAAAGTTATTTTCGAGATTTTCACTGATTTTCTCCACGTTTCTTAGGTTTTTCTATTTTTCTATAAATATACCATGTTTTATTCATTTTTTTCATCAAGAAGTATTCCATAGCAGCCCTTTTTAGGGTTTAGTTTAGATCTCAAAAACCTTTACTCTTCGTTCATATTGATCGGATTGGATTCTCAAAGTTGTTAGCTTTGGATTATTAGTTTCAAGACATTTTTCATTGCTACGTAAGTACTTTCGTTGATTATTTTTACACTTTAGTCGTTTGCTTTAATCTATGTTGGTCATGATGATTACTTTTGTATGTTCATAAATGTTTGTTTTGCTTTCCTATATCATGAGTGAGTAGTTTGTTAGTAAGGAGTAATCATAATGACACGAAGAGAAGGGATTATAACATTTATTTCAGTAATCTATTGAATATGATTTGTTTAACATATGAATGATACCAAAGATTTGAACTTCAACATAGTTGATGTATAATTTCACTTAGGTTGACCATCTAGATGATTTTATACATTGACGATAAAATGATTAGCTTATGAGTGCTTCTAATTGGGTCACTATGATGTATTGATAGGTTGATGTACCTAATGATTCAAATTATTTTGTTCATATAAAGTTGCAACTATGTAAGTTATTAACCAAGCTATCTTACTATAGTTTATTTAGGATCTTTCGACATGGGAATGGTAGACCAATCTATGTTGCTATTTAATTCATGTTTGTTATGTTCCTTGATTGATTCAATTATCTATTTTATGTATTCAGGCTGCCATGGTATATAGGGTGGATGATTAGTTTAATTATTCAAGCTATCTTGGTAATTAAAATACTAGAGAACGTGATTAAAGGTATCCTCTTTATCAGAACAAAACCATTCATTTACAAATCTATGTTAAATCATTATTTTTAGCTTCAATGATTAATCCCGAAGTTGAGTGAAGTTGTGAGAATCCTCCCAAACATTTATTTCCAATAGTTACAACTCCATTAAACAATCCAGTTTAATTCGTTACTTTAGTTATTTACTTCTTTAGTCTTGATCATTAGTATTAATTAAATCTGCAATGTAATTTCCTTTCTCCCCATATTTATAAGTTTTTGGTTAAGTAATTAGTATATCGTGATTGATCATTAATAATTTATAGGGATGATTCCCAGAAAGTATCACTTGAAAATTTTGTTTCCAAGGAGATACTATCAACTAATTTTAATTTTCATGAGGTGCCAAATTATCAAAAATACCCACACTACCCTCCTTACTCACATTCACTCTCTCACCATCTCTGTCTCCATCACGTCCGCTGCGACCTCTGTCCCCTCGCTCTTCGTCGACGTCATCATGAAAGCCAATCTATGGTCCAATGCGTTTAGATCAACGTCTCGGACGAAGCTGGACTACACAAAGAGGTACGGGTTTGATGATTTAGGGTAATTTGTTTCTAAGGGATATGTGATCTAGGGGTTTTGTTTATTTTGAGCAGTCAATATATGGGATTGTGTTGAGGTTGATGCAAGAGAAGAAGAGATTCAGGCTGCACTAGCATGAGATTCTTGTTTGACAGGATTTCGTAAAATATATCGAAGATTAGAGTGCCACAAAATGAGTGTAATGTATTGGTAATGGTGAACAATTTGAATCAGATGTTTCATCATGTTTGATTGCAGAGTAATGAGGATGGTTCAGGGTTCATTTATCTATTGGTTGGTGTTGTAAGTTTTCTTTTTTCGTATGACTTTCTGATTTTTTTTTTTTTTTTTTTTTGTGAATGATTGACTATGTTTTTGTTTTGATATTTTGGTTTATGTAGGCATTTAGTATTTATTAAAGGAAAGTATTTGGACAGTGTCGTGATCTTACGTGCTATTCTACCTATTTAGATGGCTTCTACACTACATTATTTTTTCCAATTTTTATAGATGTACAATTTAGAAGTAGTAAGTCTATTTAAAAATGCATCATCTAGTACGCCTGTGGAAAAAAAAACGTAGTACGTCTGTGCACAAAAAAAAAAAGTAGTAGGCTTAGTGAAAAAAGATAGTACGTCTACTAAAAAGCACATCATTTAGTACACCTGTACAAGAAAAAAGTAGTACGTCAAATGAAAACATATCATCTAGTACTTCTATGCAAAAAAGGCAATACAACAAGGGAAAAAACATCATCTACTACGTCTATAGAAAAAAGAGTAGTACTTCTAGTGATAAATAAATGATGTACATCATATATTACACCTGTGTAGAAAATGTAGTACGTCTATGTAGAATGTAATAAGTCAAAATTGATTTGTCAACTAAATGATGATCAATCATTTGTGAAGGTGTTCTAGTTTAGGCGTAGTAGTTCAGGCCTACTACCTCAGGTGTAGTAGTACGTCTCTAACAAATTTAGTACATAACTACACAGAAAAATCATTTATCTAAAAAGTAGTACGTCTATGCTAAAAAAGACATGCTATTTAATGATTTGAATCATACTTGTACTTTGTTGAGTTAATTGTGGATTATGAAGATCAGGCCTAAGACGATATATAGTGATATATATCAGATCAAAATTGGTTTGTTTCAAGCGTACTAGTACCCCTATGCAAATTGAAAAACTAGTATGCCTAAACACATTGATGAATACTAGTACGTCTTCATAAAATCTAATATGTCTAAACAAAAACTATCGCTTCTATGTAAATTTTAGTATGCCTATGCGGAACTTCGTACATCAAAGTTCGTTCGTTTCAGGTGTACTACTTTCAAGCGTATTACTTTTAGGCGTACTACTTTCAAGCGTATTACTTTTAGGCGTACTACTTTCAAGCATACTACTTTCAAGCATACTATTTTCAAACGTACTAGTATTGCAATAAGACGTACTACTGTGAAGAAAGATGTACAACTTATTTTTATTAAGAGATAGAACTTTCATGCTTATAAATATGACCTAATTGTTACAAGATCTGAATTCGTTACAAGATAGAAACCATAGGCATCCAATGACATCCAATGTTAATCATCCAAATACAAGTTCTGATTCAGAACCATTCAGGGCCGCGCAATGGTTAGAGTAAGGTTAGTTTGATAGATTTTTTCGACAGAGCGTCCACGACTTCGGCTCGAAACAGAGCACGGATCGAGAGAAGATGAAGTGAAGGGAGGGTGTGGATGTCGGGGAGGTTCACGGTGACTCGCCTCTTCATGATCGAAGCCATCAATATCGCATTCACAACCATCATCTCCGATCTCGTTTAGATCGTGTTAGATCTGATGGTTTTAGGCTAGATCTGGAATCGATGGCAAAAATCAAAGACGATAAAGATCTGAAATTCAAAAAGAAACTCAAAATCTTACTAAAACAACCAACAATTTAGTGAATCCTTTTGCCAATTTGCAGAAACAAACTCAATTCAGTATTCATAATATTGAAAATCAAGCCTCTAAAGTGAGTCAAATGAAAGTTCAATTATCTAACCAGTTGCCTGCTCAACCCTAAAATCCTCATGAAAATGTTTATTCAATTAGTTAAAAGATGATATGTGGACTGATTGGAGTGGAGTTAAAAGTTAAGATCTTGACGTATTTTCTATTTCATGGATAATTGATGATGAAGAAGTATCTGACTGAGTGCGTGATTTTGGAGCTTCTATTCATGTTATGCCTTTTTCAGTTTATTATACTCTTAGTCTAGGACAGTTAGAAGCCACTAATGTGGCTACTCAGTTAGTTGATGATAGTGTTATCCAACCTGAAGGTATGGTAGAAAATGTATATGTTGAAATAGGCGATATGGCTTACAGAGCTGATTTTTAGGTGATTGAAATGGCTAATGATAATAATTCTTCCAAAATGGTTCATGAAAAAGTGAAGTCTAGTGTTAAGAAGAAAAATGGGTTTATAGTTCTAATCCTTATTATGCTCATAGGAATTTTTCTTATGTGAGTAAGAATAATTTAAGCGTAAGAAGATGAAAAGAGTATGGATTGCAAAGAAAAAGATAGAAAATGCTCTTAAGCTTAATAATGGTTATGGTATTAAGCAAATGTGGATTCCTAAATCTTTGATTTTTATTGATCAAAATTTCTTGTTCACTTCAAGCAGTTTTACGTTGTCGAAGCAACACCGTTAAATAGCGGCGCTCCTTGGGAGGCCAATCAAGCTTAGCGTAGTTGAGTTTAGTATAGTTTAGTTATTTTTAGCTTTGGAACCCTTTATTTGATTCTCTCGTTTAACAATCATTCAAAGGTTAATCCTAGTTTTTTTTTTTTTCGTTCTAACACGTACCAAATGTCTTAAGTATTTTTATGGAGTTTTGGGCTTAAAATAATATTATCGGATCAAAAGTAGCAATTAAGTGAGCATTTTTATGACCTGTCATGATCGTGATGAGGCTCGTCACGATTGTGACGGTAGTCTATTTTCCCTATAATGTGATTTTTGGCCTATAATGATTAAGATACCCGTTGCCACGTTGATGATAGTTTATTTTTAATCCTTAATTATGATTTTCATTGTATTTTTTGTGGTTATACAAGGTAAATTTGATTTTTAATCAATTTCTATCTCTCTTAAAAGATAATCTTCTCATAAGATATTTTTATTGATAAAAAAGGGAGGAGAGGGTGTAATCTTTTGATTTAATCAATTAGTGGAAGATTTACTGATGCAAGAAAATTAACGTGAAGATTTATCTTATGAAGATATGATAAGTGAATTATGATTTATCTATGTTAAGATATTATTTTTAATGTGGAAATTAAATAATTGATGATATATTCTAGTACGTGTGGATTATTTATGCCAATTATATCTTTCTTATCTTTTCTTGATCATTTACAAGATAAGTTATATCTTATGATTCATCTCTTTTCCTATATATATATCTATCTATATATATATATAGATATATATGATTGTTTCAATTCTTTTTCATTCATTCAATTCTCAGAATTCTTAAGGATAATGGAGATGTCAGCTAGATTAGATGGAATACTTCGTATATTGGTGGATGTTTCTGATAATGTCGAGTTCCAGTCTGTATCAATGGACAATTTGATACGAGAGATTCATAGATGGCATGTGTGCGAGGGACACATTGCAGACAAACTATGATCGTATCAGGTATATTTATCCTCTTGTGCTTAATTTTTATCACATCGAGGACAATGTTGAGTTTCGGTTAGGAGATGTGGTTAGCTAGAATAGGTTTTCTTATATAATACTCGAGAATTTTGGGATGTATAAATATTAAAGAAATATATGTTAAGCATATATTTAAAATATTTGGGAATTAAAAACGCGACAAGTAATGAAAATTATAAAATATGACATATGTAACGAACGTTATGGAGATAAACGAGCCGTTCATAAGTGTAAAAGTTTTAGTCCCGAAAATAATATTTTTCTCGATATAATGTTCTAATAAAATGTTTAGAACGTTACGGTCCGAAAGAAATAATTTTTTAAGGTGAAATTACATGAAATTTTTGCAAATACGGCATATGAAATACCATAATACTTAAATATTATCACCCAACACACATATCCCACCACTTCATTTCGTCAACCACCACCGGCCACCTTCTTCTACTCACCATCCACACCACATCCCACTCAACACTTTCCACTCACCACTTCCAGTCACCATTTTCCACTCACAACTTCCACTCACCACTTTCCGCTCACAACTTCTCACTCACCACTTTCCACCATAACCACCTCCTATTCATCACCCATCACCACCATCACCACCATCACCACCATCACCACCACCACAACCACGTCCATCTTTTTTCAATCATCAACCCTCCACTCAACTCCTCTTTTCACCATCATTCTCTCAAACTCACACTATCCCTCACCTATTACACTTACACTTTGCATCACGACAACATCTCCATACTCCATCAAAATCAGTGAGAGTAGTAGTCACGACGAAGAGGACGAATCAAGGAATCCAACGCCACCAACGGTATGTTAATCCGATCTCTGGATTGGATTTTACTCTAGACTTATCAGATCTCTAATCCAAGACTACCACGACGTCCGGGGTGAAGCCAGGGATCCAACGAATGTAACGCTGCAAAGATCCAACGTATAGAGTGAGAGTTATCATCAAACAAGTCTCTATCTTGCATGTGTGTGTGAAAAATTATAGGCTTTGAAATAAATTCTGATTTTAATGTATGTTGAACCCTGATATGTGTAATTCCTAGTGAAGTTAATAGTTCATGATTAGGAGTTGTGAATCTTAAGATATAAATCAAACTGTTCGGATATGTCAATCTCCAAAAACTTGTTACCGAACTGACTTTGTGGCTTGATTCCAAATCACTCAATAAGAGTTTGAAAACGAGCCTTATATCATTGGAAAGATCTTGAAGTCTAATTTCCAGAATAGTTTAAAAATTTTGATTTAGAGTTGTATGTAAAGAGTTATGAGATGATTAATAAAGAAAGGTCAAACTATCTAATCTAGCAGAAAATATGAAATTGAAGAACTACACTAATATTATCGATTAGGCTTCATAATGAGAACTCTAATTTTGTGGAAAGGTTATAGAGTCTAATTTTTGTACAGTTTTACAAAATTATTTTTGGAGGTGTATACAAGGAGTTATAGATTTAAATGTATCTACAGGTCATGTTGGACAGAATCTGGAACACCCATTTTAGAAGTTGGGACACCTGTTCTAGAGATCGGGATGCCT
This sequence comes from Drosera spatulata, assembly GCA_035668315.1. Lineage (NCBI taxonomy): Eukaryota > Viridiplantae > Streptophyta > Magnoliopsida > Caryophyllales > Droseraceae > Drosera > Drosera spatulata. The sequence continues at coordinate 9,058 of JAOVYX010016550.1, forward strand.
GTTCCAGAGATTGGGACACCTATCCCATAAGTCGGGACATTTAATATGATATATACAAATGCCCTCGAAGCCAAACAATACATCTAATATAATGCAATACCATGAAAGATAGAAATGGTGAAAAATGGTGTGTAATATTTAGGATGAATATGTTATACATGTGAAACGGTAAAGGAAGTGTGCTTGTAAGGAATGCAACAACAAACATTATAACAAACTAAAGGTAATCGAACAATTCCGTTGTCGTCGATGAGTCGCATCGTGGATTCATCGGGATCAGGTTCTTTTGCTCTACAAGTGATCAAAGCGAACAAGTTGTGTTCTTTTATGTTTTAGCTTGGTTTTGTGTTTTGGATGTTGGTACTGTTCTTTGCATGGTTTTTTATTCAGATATGTCCGTGTGAAGAAAGGTTTTAGCATTACATGGAAATGAAGTTATGCGGTTTGAAGTGTTTATGGAGAGTTTGAAAGCTTTGAAGATGTTTGGATGCAAATCAACAAAGTTTTCATGATCTTTTGAGTTATGAAGATATGTTTTATGCATTTGAAGACGTTCATGATTGTTTCGGATCAATTTGGAGCTGTTTTGGTGATTATACAAGGTGTCACAATTAATCGTTATATACATTACGATCATTACAGAAGCCAAAAACAAGCCAAAGAGCAATTCCATGTTGGTCACGATCATGACCATGTGTGTCACGATAATAGCCGGAGAAGAAGGAGCCATCATGGTCATGATCGTGATCAGGCCTGTCATGATTATGACGCCTTTTAACCATTTTTTTTTTTTTTTGAGATTTTCATAAGATATTCTCCATGTTTCTTAGGGTTTGCTATTTTTCTATAAATTTACCATGTCGTGTTTGTTTTTATCATAGAGAAGTAGTCCGTAGCAGCCCTTTTTTTGGATTTAGTTTACATCTCAAACATCTTTACTCTTCATTCGTTTTGCTCGTATTGGATTTTAATTGTTTTGGATTATCAGTTTCAAGACATTTGATTATATATGCACTTTAGTCATTTGATTCAATCTATTTTGGTCTTGTGATAAGTTTTTGTTTATCAATGTTCGTTTTGCTTTCCAATATCATGAGTGAGTAGTTTGTTAGTAGGGAATAATCATAATGACACGTAGCGAAGGGATTATGAGATCTGTGTCATTTATATATTGAATATGATTTGTTTCATATATGAATGATATCAAAGATTTGAACTTTAACATAGTTGATAGATGATTTCACTTAGATTAATCACCTAGATGATTTTATACATTGACTATAACATGATTAGCTTATGAATGCTTCTAAATTGGTCACTTAGATGTATTGATATATTGATCTAGCTAATGATCCAAGCTATTTTTGTCGTATGAAGTAACAACTAAGTAAGTTATAGACCAAGCTATCTTACTATAGTTTATTTAGGATATTTTGACATGTGAATGGTAGACCAATCTATGTTTCTATTTAATTCATGTTTGGTATGTTCCTTGATTGACTTAATTATCTATTTTATATATTCATGCTATCGTGGTATATAGGGTGGATGTTTAGTTTAATTATTCAATGTATCTTGACAATTAAAATACTGGAGAATATGAGTGAAGATATCCCCTTTATTACAACCTAAACATTTATTTTATAAATCTATGTTAATTCATTATTTTCAACTTCAATGATTAATTCCTAAGCTGAGTCAAGTTATGAGAATCCTTCCTATATTTATTTTTAATAATTACAACTCCGCTAAACAATCCAGCGCAATTAGTTACTTTAGTTATTTACTTCTTTAGTCTTAATCATTAGTATTAACTAAATCTGTAATTTATTTACATTGCTTCCCACATTTTTAAGTTTTAGGATAGGTAATTAGTAAATCATGATTGAACATTAATACTTTATACACTCTATCTCTTTGTGGGATCGACACTTACTCATTCTATCTACATTAATATTTTTAGGGGCGATTAATCTGACTTGCCTACTACAGCACCACATCAGTATACACCTATCTCTTGTTGCTTGATGGGGTATAAAATTATTTTGAAGATGTTGTGTAATTCATAGACCAAATCTATAGGGCTAATGCCCTAAATCTTCAGCAATACAGGCTGAGCTCCTCAAACCTGAACTAACTAAGAGGACAACACTCAGCTGACCTTCGCAAACTACAAGCTTCTTTGAAGATCAATCAACAGCAGCTTAAAGAACACATCCTCAACAATGACACAAGGCTTAGCTTGCTAGAAAACAAACTTTAGCTTGAAACTGCAAATGCCATAGTTGCTCAACAAACAACCACTTCTGAACTAAAAGCCCTTCGAGCTGCAATCAAAGCCCTTACAGCAGCAATCAATGCTAACAAAAAGGGGGAGAAGGCAACAGAAAATTGGAAAGAAGCAGACGAGCTCAAAAGAAAATCAACTGCAGCAGCAGGAGGAGAAAGGGATGCTAAGTTGCAAATGCCTCAGGGGGAGAGGTCATCAAGCTAAAGGCCTCAGGAGGAGAGGTCATCAGGGCACAGAACTCAGGGGAAGCAAACCCTACAAGAGAGGTCATCAGGGCACATATCTCAAAGGGAGCAGCCCACGGGGAGAAAAGAAGGCACCACAAAACATCAGAGGATCAGCCTCATAAACGCTGCAAAAGCAATGAGCATCATAGGTAGAAAAGATATATCCTTTGCTGCATATTAGTCTAAGAAATTACATTAAGTTTATTTTTTCAAACAATGTAATTAGTTAGTTAGCTTGTTGTTTTACTTAGAAGTTTTGTTAGCATCAATTTAGGAGGAGATTGATAGGAATGCGCAATTCTTCCAGTTGTATAGAAATTGATGAACAAAACTTAGAAATATTAGCCATGATGTAGTTAGTGTTCTTAGGCTGAAAATTAGTTAGGTATCTATAGTCTAGGTTGGATGCTGGAGAATAGACGGACACAAACGGAGAGCATTATGGGACACCAGATACAGACTACCATAGAAAATTTGGGCAAAGCAGTTAAGACATGTATGGACAACAAAATACCTGCAAATGCTTCAAGATCTAGGATCAATTCTTGCAGTCAAGGGTCAACATAGCAATGCATAAAGGATTGCATAAGATCTGGGTGTAAACAAGGTTGCAGCAGTGACTGGGTGTAGACGAGGTCTTAACGATACTGAGTGCAGACTGATTTGCAGCATACTGGAGTACAGTAGAGATGGTTGCTAAGGTTGGGGCAGAAGTCTGAGGATTGATCACATCGAAGATTTGAGGTTCAGAGTAGCAATACGAGGATCAGAAAAAGGTGAGCTGTCAACATCAATGAAGGAGTCACATGTGACAAGCTGTCGCCATTAGGTCAAGTACAGTCACGGGTTCATTCTCTCAGCCTGTAAAAGGGGATCAAATAGCTCAAAGAATAGTGCTGTTGAACGAAGTATTGAACGTACAAAGTGTGCAAAATCAATCTGAATTCAAACTATTCAAGTGAGCCGAATTGGAAAATAACACGAAGAAAAAGGGTTCATTAGTCTGCAGTGAAGAACAGAAGCTACATCAGAGTCCAACAAAGGATCTGTGCTAGGTTCTATGCCTTTGACAAGTTAGCTAGCTTGTAAAGGGTTTGTATTGTAAGTTAAAAACAAGAAGATAGTGAACTCACCTCTTTGATTGACTATACTGGTCACCAAGGAAAGACTGGACTAAGCTCTCGATTATCAGTTGATAATAAGTGTACGAACCAGTATAATTCCTGTGTTCTTTACTTGCTTTTCATTGCTTTGTATTGTTAGAACTGTTAGAAATTAATCACAACAGCAAAAAGAGACAAACTCTCAAAGTATAAGTCTCTGCTGCAGTCATCCTCAGTAGTCTACAAAGGTCGTCAGTCAATTGAAATCAACTATTCTGCTGTATTACATAGAAAAATTTAAAACAACATATTCCCCTCCCCCCCCCCCCCCCTTCTAGGTTGTATCTGTGGATCTTACAGAACTAGATGACGATAAGTCTCCTGGCTTAGATGGTTTTTCTCCTATTTTTTTTTTTTTTTTAAAGTAGCTGATCTGTAATAGGTGAGGCAATTACTCTTACTGTCCTTGGTTTTTTTTTTAATCTGGTATTCTTTTGAAAAATCTGGGTGTTGCTATTCTTCATCTTATTGGTAAGGGTAATAACCCTACTTACACAAATGATTATCGCCTGAATGCCTGTTGCTCAGTCCTCTATAAGATAATCTCAAAGATGCTTTTCAAACGTCTCAAGGAAACTCTCCCTTCTACAGTTGATTGGTTCCAGGGTGCCTTTATTCCGGAGATATCTATTATTGATAATGTTTTGTTATGTCAAGATTTTCTCTATGGCTATGATAGGAATGCATGGTCAAAATAGACCTTCAGAAAGGTTATGATATGATTCATTGGGAGTTTATCGATCAGATGATGTGGAAATTGCTCTTCCCTCCTGAATTTCAAAGTTGGATCATGGCTTGTGTCACTAATATATGGTATTCTATTAATTTTAATGGTGCTATTAGTGGTTTCTTTAGGGGGGTAAATGTGGTGTTCGTCAGGCGGATCCAATGTCCCCCTATTGTATTGTTCTGGAAATGGAATATCTTGCTCGTATTATGAAGCATGTGAGTAAAGCTCCTGGTTTCTTTCTTCATCCTAGATGTAGCAGACCACATATCATCAATATTAATTTTGCTGATGACCTCATGCTTTTTCGTCGTGCTGATGTAACATCTATCAAGTTGCGTAAAGCTGGACTTGATGCTTTTGCTACTACCTCTAATCTGGCGATTAATACTAGCAAGAGCCTTGTTTTTTTTGGAGGAGTATCTTTGTCTGATAAGAATTATATGGCTTCTTTGATGGATATGGAGATTGGTTCTAATAGGAATGTACAATCCCTCCATTTTTATAGAAATTGATGAACAAAACTTAGGAGTTAAAGCCATGATATAGTTAATGTGCTTAGGCTAGAAATCAGGTTAGTAATCCGCAGTATAGGTTTGATGTGGAAGAGCAGACGGCCACAGATGGAGAGCAGTGTGAGCCACCAGATGCAGACTACTACAGGGAGATTTCAGCAAGGCAGCTAAGACATACATGGACGGCAAAAGATCTGTAAACGTTCAAGGATCTAGGATCAATCTTGTTGATAAGGGCCAACACAATAATGCAGTAAAGGTTGCAAGAGTGCAAAAGAGATTGCAGTAGTGATCGGGTGCAGACGAAGTCTCAACAATACTGGGTGCAGACTAAGTTGTAGCAGACTGAGTACAGCAGAACTGATTGCAAGGTTGGACAAGGATAAAAGGATTGGTCAAATCGAAGATCTGAGGCATGGAGAATTTAATACGATCAGAAAAGCTGAAGTAAGTCTGTCAACATCAGTGATGGGGTCACTCTGAGCAAACAGACAAAGCTATCAACATCCAAATACTAAAGTCACGGGTTCTTATCCCCTCAGCCTAAAAAAGGGGATCAAATAAGCTCAAAGGAATTATGATGATAGTTTGAACAATGTCAGAAATGAGAAAAAATCTGAAATAATTGTACAATAATCCGAGCGAGCTGAATCGAAGAAACAGGAAGAAGGGAGTTCACTAGTCTACTCTGAAGAACGAAAAGCTGCAGCAGAGTCACCACTTCCAGTCACCATTTTCCACTCACAACTTCCACTCACCACTTTCCGCTCACAACTTCTCACTCACCACTTTCCACCATAACCACCTCCTATTCATCACCCATCACCACCATCACCACCATCACCACCATCACCACCACCACAACCACGTCCATCTTTTTTCAATCATCAACCCTCCACTCAACTCCTCTTTTCACCATCATTCTCTCAAACTCACACTATCCCTCACCTATTACACTTACACTTTGCATCACGACAACATCTCCATACTCCATCAAAATCAGTGAGAGTAGTAGTCACGACGAAGAGGACGAATCAAGGAATCCAACGCCACCAACGGTATGTTAATCCGATCTCTGGATTGGATTTTACTCTAGACTTATCAGATCTCTAATCCAAGACTACCACGACGTCCGGGGTGAAGCCAGGGATCCAACGAATGTAACGCTGCAAAGATCCAACGTATAGAGTGAGAGTTATCATCAAACAAGTCTCTATCTTGCATGTGTGTGTGAAAAATTATAGGCTTTGAAATAAATTCTGATTTTAATGTATGTTGAACCCTGATATGTGTAATTCCTAGTGAAGTTAATAGTTCATGATTAGGAGTTGTGAATCTTAAGATATAAATCAAACTGTTCGGATATGTCAATCTCCAAAAACTTGTTACCGAACTGACTTTGTGGCTTGATTCCAAATCACTCAATAAGAGTTTGAAAACGAGCCTTATATCATTGGAAAGATCTTGAAGTCTAATTTCCAGAATAGTTTAAAAATTTTGATTTAGAGTTGTATGTAAAGAGTTATGAGATGATTAATAAAGAAAGGTCAAACTATCTAATCTAGCAGAAAATATGAAATTGAAGAACTACACTAATATTATCGATTAGGCTTCATAATGAGAACTCTAATTTTGTGGAAAGGTTATAGAGTCTAATTTTTGTACAGTTTTACAAAATTATTTTTGGAGGTGTATACAAGGAGTTATAGATTTAAATGTATCTACAGGTCATGTTGGACAGAATCTGGAACACCCATTTTAGAAGTTGGGACACCTGTTCTAGAGATCGGGATGCCTGTTCCAGAGATTGGGACACCTATCCCATAAGTCGGGACATTTAATATGATATATACAAATGCCCTCGAAGCCAAACAATACATCTAATATAATGCAATACCATGAAAGATAGAAATGGTGAAAAATGGTGTGTAATATTTAGGATGAATATGTTATACATGTGAAACGGTAAAGGAAGTGTGCTTGTAAGGAATGCAACAACAAACATTATAACAAACTAAAGGTAATCGAACAATTCCGTTGTCGTCGATGAGTCGCATCGTGGATTCATCGGGATCAGGTTCTTTTGCTCTACAAGTGATCAAAGCGAACAAGTTGTGTTCTTTTATGTTTTAGCTTGGTTTTGTGTTTTGGATGTTGGTACTGTTCTTTGCATGGTTTTTTATTCAGATATGTCCGTGTGAAGAAAGGTTTTAGCATTACATGGAAATGAAGTTATGCGGTTTGAAGTGTTTATGGAGAGTTTGAAAGCTTTGAAGATGTTTGGATGCAAATCAACAAAGTTTTCATGATCTTTTGAGTTATGAAGATATGTTTTATGCATTTGAAGACGTTCATGATTGTTTCGGATCAATTTGGAGCTGTTTTGGTGATTATACAAGGTGTCACAATTAATCGTTATATACATTACGATCATTACAGAAGCCAAAAACAAGCCAAAGAGCAATTCCATGTTGGTCACGATCATGACCATGTGTGTCACGATAATAGCCGGAGAAGAAGGAGCCATCATGGTCATGATCGTGATCAGGCCTGTCATGATTATGACGCCTTTTAACCATTTTTTTTTTTTTTTGAGATTTTCATAAGATATTCTCCATGTTTCTTAGGGTTTGCTATTTTTCTATAAATTTACCATGTCGTGTTTGTTTTTATCATAGAGAAGTAGTCCGTAGCAGCCCTTTTTTTGGATTTAGTTTACATCTCAAACATCTTTACTCTTCATTCGTTTTGCTCGTATTGGATTTTAATTGTTTTGGATTATCAGTTTCAAGACATTTGATTATATATGCACTTTAGTCATTTGATTCAATCTATTTTGGTCTTGTGATAAGTTTTTGTTTATCAATGTTCGTTTTGCTTTCCAATATCATGAGTGAGTAGTTTGTTAGTAGGGAATAATCATAATGACACGTAGCGAAGGGATTATGAGATCTGTGTCATTTATATATTGAATATGATTTGTTTCATATATGAATGATATCAAAGATTTGAACTTTAACATAGTTGATAGATGATTTCACTTAGATTAATCACCTAGATGATTTTATACATTGACTATAACATGATTAGCTTATGAATGCTTCTAAATTGGTCACTTAGATGTATTGATATATTGATCTAGCTAATGATCCAAGCTATTTTTGTCGTATGAAGTAACAACTAAGTAAGTTATAGACCAAGCTATCTTACTATAGTTTATTTAGGATATTTTGACATGTGAATGGTAGACCAATCTATGTTTCTATTTAATTCATGTTTGGTATGTTCCTTGATTGACTTAATTATCTATTTTATATATTCATGCTATCGTGGTATATAGGGTGGATGTTTAGTTTAATTATTCAATGTATCTTGACAATTAAAATACTGGAGAATATGAGTGAAGATATCCCCTTTATTACAACCTAAACATTTATTTTATAAATCTATGTTAATTCATTATTTTCAACTTCAATGATTAATTCCTAAGCTGAGTCAAGTTATGAGAATCCTTCCTATATTTATTTTTAATAATTACAACTCCGCTAAACAATCCAGCGCAATTAGTTACTTTAGTTATTTACTTCTTTAGTCTTAATCATTAGTATTAACTAAATCTGTAATTTATTTACATTGCTTCCCACATTTTTAAGTTTTAGGATAGGTAATTAGTAAATCATGATTGAACATTAATACTTTATACACTCTATCTCTTTGTGGGATCGACACTTACTCATTCTATCTACATTAATATTTTTAGGGGCGATTAATCTGACTTGCCTACTACAGCACCACATCAGTATACACCTATCTCTTGTTGCTTGATGGGGTATAAAATTATTTTGAAGATGTTGTGTAATTCATAGACCAAATCTATAGGGCTAATGCCCTAAATCTTCAGCAATACAGGCTGAGCTCCTCAAACCTGAACTAACTAAGAGGACAACACTCAGCTGACCTTCGCAAACTACAAGCTTCTTTGAAGATCAATCAACAGCAGCTTAAAGAACACATCCTCAACAATGACACAAGGCTTAGCTTGCTAGAAAACAAACTTTAGCTTGAAACTGCAAATGCCATAGTTGCTCAACAAACAACCACTTCTGAACTAAAAGCCCTTCGAGCTGCAATCAAAGCCCTTACAGCAGCAATCAATGCTAACAAAAAGGGGGAGAAGGCAACAGAAAATTGGAAAGAAGCAGACGAGCTCAAAAGAAAATCAACTGCAGCAGCAGGAGGAGAAAGGGATGCTAAGTTGCAAATGCCTCAGGGGGAGAGGTCATCAAGCTAAAGGCCTCAGGAGGAGAGGTCATCAGGGCACAGAACTCAGGGGAAGCAAACCCTACAAGAGAGGTCATCAGGGCACATATCTCAAAGGGAGCAGCCCACGGGGAGAAAAGAAGGCACCACAAAACATCAGAGGATCAGCCTCATAAACGCTGCAAAAGCAATGAGCATCATAGGTAGAAAAGATATATCCTTTGCTGCATATTAGTCTAAGAAATTACATTAAGTTTATTTTTTCAAACAATGTAATTAGTTAGTTAGCTTGTTGTTTTACTTAGAAGTTTTGTTAGCATCAATTTAGGAGGAGATTGATAGGAATGCGCAATTCTTCCAGTTGTATAGAAATTGATGAACAAAACTTAGAAATATTAGCCATGATGTAGTTAGTGTTCTTAGGCTGAAAATTAGTTAGGTATCTATAGTCTAGGTTGGATGCTGGAGAATAGACGGACACAAACGGAGAGCATTATGGGACACCAGATACAGACTACCATAGAAAATTTGGGCAAAGCAGTTAAGACATGTATGGACAACAAAATACCTGCAAATGCTTCAAGATCTAGGATCAATTCTTGCAGTCAAGGGTCAACATAGCAATGCATAAAGGATTGCATAAGATCTGGGTGTAAACAAGGTTGCAGCAGTGACTGGGTGTAGACGAGGTCTTAACGATACTGAGTGCAGACTGATTTGCAGCATACTGGAGTACAGTAGAGATGGTTGCTAAGGTTGGGGCAGAAGTCTGAGGATTGATCACATCGAAGATTTGAGGTTCAGAGTAGCAATACGAGGATCAGAAAAAGGTGAGCTGTCAACATCAATGAAGGAGTCACATGTGACAAGCTGTCGCCATTAGGTCAAGTACAGTCACGGGTTCATTCTCTCAGCCTGTAAAAGGGGATCAAATAGCTCAAAGAATAGTGCTGTTGAACGAAGTATTGAACGTACAAAGTGTGCAAAATCAATCTGAATTCAAACTATTCAAGTGAGCCGAATTGGAAAATAACACGAAGAAAAAGGGTTCATTAGTCTGCAGTGAAGAACAGAAGCTACATCAGAGTCCAACAAAGGATCTGTGCTAGGTTCTATGCCTTTGACAAGTTAGCTAGCTTGTAAAGGGTTTGTATTGTAAGTTAAAAACAAGAAGATAGTGAACTCACCTCTTTGATTGACTATACTGGTCACCAAGGAAAGACTGGACTAAGCTCTCGATTATCAGTTGATAATAAGTGTACGAACCAGTATAATTCCTGTGTTCTTTACTTGCTTTTCATTGCTTTGTATTGTTAGAACTGTTAGAAATTAATCACAACAGCAAAAAGAGACAAACTCTCAAAGTATAAGTCTCTGCTGCAGTCATCCTCAGTAGTCTACAAAGGTCGTCAGTCAATTGAAATCAACTATTCTGCTGTATTACATAGAAAAATTTAAAACAACATATTCCCCTCCCCCCCCCCCCCCCTTCTAGGTTGTATCTGTGGATCTTACAGAACTAGATGACGATAAGTCTCCTGGCTTAGATGGTTTTTCTCCTATTTTTTTTTTTTTTTTAAAGTAGCTGATCTGTAATAGGTGAGGCAATTACTCTTACTGTCCTTGGTTTTTTTTTTAATCTGGTATTCTTTTGAAAAATCTGGGTGTTGCTATTCTTCATCTTATTGGTAAGGGTAATAACCCTACTTACACAAATGATTATCGCCTGAATGCCTGTTGCTCAGTCCTCTATAAGATAATCTCAAAGATGCTTTTCAAACGTCTCAAGGAAACTCTCCCTTCTACAGTTGATTGGTTCCAGGGTGCCTTTATTCCGGAGATATCTATTATTGATAATGTTTTGTTATGTCAAGATTTTCTCTATGGCTATGATAGGAATGCATGGTCAAAATAGACCTTCAGAAAGGTTATGATATGATTCATTGGGAGTTTATCGATCAGATGATGTGGAAATTGCTCTTCCCTCCTGAATTTCAAAGTTGGATCATGGCTTGTGTCACTAATATATGGTATTCTATTAATTTTAATGGTGCTATTAGTGGTTTCTTTAGGGGGGTAAATGTGGTGTTCGTCAGGCGGATCCAATGTCCCCCTATTGTATTGTTCTGGAAATGGAATATCTTGCTCGTATTATGAAGCATGTGAGTAAAGCTCCTGGTTTCTTTCTTCATCCTAGATGTAGCAGACCACATATCATCAATATTAATTTTGCTGATGACCTCATGCTTTTTCGTCGTGCTGATGTAACATCTATCAAGTTGCGTAAAGCTGGACTTGATGCTTTTGCTACTACCTCTAATCTGGCGATTAATACTAGCAAGAGCCTTGTTTTTTTTGGAGGAGTATCTTTGTCTGATAAGAATTATATGGCTTCTTTGATGGATATGGAGATTGGTTCTAATAGGAATGTACAATCCCTCCATTTTTATAGAAATTGATGAACAAAACTTAGGAGTTAAAGCCATGATATAGTTAATGTGCTTAGGCTAGAAATCAGGTTAGTAATCCGCAGTATAGGTTTGATGTGGAAGAGCAGACGGCCACAGATGGAGAGCAGTGTGAGCCACCAGATGCAGACTACTACAGGGAGATTTCAGCAAGGCAGCTAAGACATACATGGACGGCAAAAGATCTGTAAACGTTCAAGGATCTAGGATCAATCTTGTTGATAAGGGCCAACACAATAATGCAGTAAAGGTTGCAAGAGTGCAAAAGAGATTGCAGTAGTGATCGGGTGCAGACGAAGTCTCAACAATACTGGGTGCAGACTAAGTTGTAGCAGACTGAGTACAGCAGAACTGATTGCAAGGTTGGACAAGGATAAAAGGATTGGTCAAATCGAAGATCTGAGGCATGGAGAATTTAATACGATCAGAAAAGCTGAAGTAAGTCTGTCAACATCAGTGATGGGGTCACTCTGAGCAAACAGACAAAGCTATCAACATCCAAATACTAAAGTCACGGGTTCTTATCCCCTCAGCCTAAAAAAGGGGATCAAATAAGCTCAAAGGAATTATGATGATAGTTTGAACAATGTCAGAAATGAGAAAAAATCTGAAATAATTGTACAATAATCCGAGCGAGCTGAATCGAAGAAACAGGAAGAAGGGAGTTCACTAGTCTACTCTGAAGAACGAAAAGCTGCAGCAGAGTCCAAAGAGGGATCTATGCAAGGATCTTGATTCTTTGCCTTTAGCAAGCTGTAGACTTGTAAAGGGGTTCTCTTGTAAGCCAGAAACAAGAAGATAGTGAACTCACCTCTTGGATTGGCTTCAACGGTCACCAAGGGAAGACTGACTGAGCTCTCGTTGATCAGTTGATAACGAGGATCTGAACCAGTATAAATTTTTAGTGGTCTTGTCTTTCTTTATTTTAGTGGTCTGAACTGTTAGAAACAGGTTAAGCAGCACAAAGAGACAACCTTTAAAGCAGTGTGAGGCACTAGATGCAGACTACTACAGCGAGATTTCAGCAAGGCAGCAAAGACATACATGGACAACAAATGACCTGCAAATGTTTCAGTATCTGGGATCAAACTTGTTCACAAGGGCCAACACAGCAATGTAGAAAAGATTACAGCTGTGCTGAGTGCAAACGAGGTTGTAGCAGTGATTGGGTGCAGACGAGGTCTCAACGGTACTGAGTGCAGACTAAGTTATAGCAGACTGAGTACCGCAGAGCTAATTGCAAGGTTGGAGAAGTATCAAAGGATTGGTTAAATCAAAGATTTGAGGTATGAAGAATCTGTACTAGGATAAAAAAAGCTAAAGCAAGTCTGTCAACATCAGTGATGGGGTCACTGTGCCCAAACAGACAAAATTGTGAACATATGAATAGTACAGTCACGGGTTCTCATCCCTTCAGCTTAAAAAAGGGGATTAAAGAAGCTCAGAGGAAAAGACGATGATATTTTGAACATTCTCAGAAAGAAGAAAAATCAGAAATCATTGTGCAATAGTCTGAGCGATCTGAATCGAAGAAACAGGAAGAAAGGAGTTGACTAGTCTGCTCTAAAAAACAAAAAGCTACAGCAGAGTCCAAAGAGGGATCTGTGCAAGGATCTAGGTTCTTTGTCTTTAGCAAGCTTTAAACTTGTAAAGAGGTTCTCTTGTAGGGCAGAAGCAAGAAGATAATGAACTCACCTCTTGGATTGGCTTCAACGATCACCTAGGGAAGATTGGACTACGCTCTCGTTGATCACTTGATAATGAGGGTCTGAACCAGTATAAATTTTTATGGTCTTGTCTTTCTTTATTTCATTTGAATATTTGATGCAAAGTCAAACAAGGGTGTAATTATGGCGACTTCCACGTTCGTCGTAAAACATGCCAATTTGTTTTTACCCTGCTATAAATATTATTGTTGATATGGAAGCAAGGGTCAATCCCACAGGGAATAGAGAGTGTCTACTAAACTCAACTTTGAGTAATTTCTATCCTGAGGTGGGGGGGGGGGGGGGGTGTTTAAATTTTTTAAAAGGATAACTTAAAAAAAATATAACTAGATTGAACAAAAGTTAAAATAGAGCTGAGTTGTAGAGAAGTTTCTTTATGTTGGGAGAAATGTAGGGATGATGGTTGAATTCCCTTGAATCACTTAGATCAATCATGGATGTTTCTGAATTTTAGATATAATGATTAATATGGAATGGCTGTAATGAATTTTGACTCAACTCACTAAGTTCCTTAACTTCTAACTTCCAACTAGCTCGGATAGTCAAACTAACTCAATAAATTAAAACCATTTCGATTAGCTCAAACATGGTTTAATCAAAAGAGTTGATTCGAAACATGGAAAAACCATTCATAACATGAATAGCAATTAGCTTAAACTAATCATGTCAGATGCATATAAAACCATTGATTATATATGGCAATTAGCTAAAATCATATTGTATCAATTTGGTACCAAATAAATCACTTAGCGTGACTTATAGCTCTGACCTATGTGTATTAGGTGATCAATCCAATAAACATATGTTGCAATAGTTCTAGCAGGTTACATGCAACATAGTCATCATTAACATCTCTGGTTTTAATCATAAATGCTTCATCTCATGATGTAAGGTCATCAAAGTTCATCAAAGTATCCCTACTTATGATCTACTCAAGCATATGTATCAAACAAAGCATGGAATGAATCATAGCATTAAAAAAAGACATTCTATAGAGAATAAATAACTGAGAATGAAGGTTTTACAGCACAAATCACGTTCCAAACTGATTCCAAAGCAATACAAACGAATCGCGGATCAATTCTCCTTGAAAAGCTTGATGAAAACCCTCCAAAGCTTCCCCTCTTCACGTCTCCCTCTCCTCTGATTGACTCTATCGTTTCTATGCTCAATGAATGCTGAGAAGAACCTTAACAACATGTATTTATAGGCATAGGTCGAAAGTAAATTTATTCGACGGCTAAAAATTAATGTTCTGCATCTGGAAAACAGTCGCGGCCACGACCCAGAAAGTATCACGACCGTGACTCATTAAAAATCCGGATTTTGCTGAAAATTAACAGTCGCGCCCGCGACCTCCTGCAGCCTGCCCGTGACACTCTTGCAGTGGCCAAGACAGGCGTGCAGAACACCTAAAACTATTACAAAAAATACTAAATGACGTCCAAAAATTTTAGAAATTTATACAACACATCAAAACTCGTTAATCTAGCTTATCGATGTCAAACTTTGCCGTATTATCTCTCGAGGCACATAAAACGACCAAAATCATGAATTTCCAGTCTTGGAGCTCATGACTTGTCATTCCTCTTCATCTTTCTTCATTTTTGTTCAAAACTTCGTGAATCTGCTAAAAACATAAAAACGCAGCAGTATCAACATTCGAAGAAAAAAAGAGACTAACAAGACTAAATAGACAATACAAGAGAAATAAAACAAAAACATTTAGAGTAAAGAAATGATGTGTGTTTTCATACACATGAATATTAGAAATGTTAGAAACAGGTTAAGCAGCACAAAGAAATAAGCTTTAAAGCATAAGTGTCTGTAGCCGACACATCTTGCAGTTTGCAAGAATAATTAGTGCATACTAGTTGAACACTTTGCTGCATTATATCAAAAAGTTTTTACACAACCTATT
>JAOVYX010016551.1:0-22667 GCA_035668315.1 Drosera spatulata
AGACGTGAAATGCTGTTCTTCGAGTTCTTGAATTTCCATTTTGCGATTCTTCATCTTTTTACTTCAATTTTCCACTCTAATCTGCCATAAAACCATAACATACAGCAGTATCAACATTCCAAGACGAAAAGACACTTAAAATGCAATTTAGACAATGTAAAGGGAATAAAAACAACCGTTTAGAACGATGAAATGATGTGTGATTTCATACACATCACCAGCATTACTCCATGCCAAGGACGCTTAACTGGGAGCATTACAAAGTGATGGGCTACCGAAAAGGAGGGTGCACCTTGTTGGTATATGTTTGTCACTGCTCATCCGGATCGATCATCCCGTCATAGGTGTCACATGACGGCATTCGGAACCTTTCAAGGGGAAGCTGCTCGTTGATCTCGGCCGTGAAAGGAGTGTCTGTTTTGAACACGCTTTCTTCGTTCCTGAAACTGGATCCTCGCCCAGTCTGCTCAAACATCTTGTAAAGTTGCTCCACTTTTTGTTCCAAGGGAATGAGTTATCCATCAAGTTGGAGCGGGATGACTCGAGAATCTTGAGGCCCCTCTGGTCGGTCGAGTATGAGGGGTCTGGAGTTTACCGACCAAGCGTTCAGATGGGTTCTTAGGTCTTCCCTCTAGGCATTGATGTGATTTCTGAGGTTTTTTTCTTCTTCTTTGTTAAGACGGTATAGAAGATCGGTCGGGTCAACTAGGGTACTCGTTCTGCCTTCCATGGAGGTACGATGGGTGCTCCTCTCTCCACGTTCTGTGGAGGTGCCCCGTCCGGGCGTGGGGGCAACGTATCATTCAGTAGGTTCCTCATCTCCCTTATAGCGTCTTGCATTTGTCAGGTCATTTCTTGGCGTAACTCTTGGTACATGGCTATAAAAGTATACTGAACTGTCGGGCTCTTTGCCATGTACTCAGCTTGGGGTAACGGCGGGTCGACCCCTGTGCGGGCCGATATCAAGGGTCTATCATCTGGGAGTGGCGAAAACAGAGCGCGACTAGCGGATGGCATGTTGGACGGTTCTGGTTGCATATTGGTAGTTCGGCTTAGGGTTATTGGCATGGTACTGCGTTGATAGTAGTCCCTACCTGACGCGCCAAACCGTTTGTCACTTGATGCGTGCTGTCGTAGACACGTCAAATTAGAATTTATATGCAATCACTTTCACTCTAGGAATATTAAATTAATGCAGTAATGGAAGTAAGGGTCGAAGGGACGGTCGCAATGTTATTTATCTTTCCTTAGTCACTGTAAAGAACTATTATAAATATGAAAATTAAGGTTGGGGGGGGAGGGGTGTTTGTTGTAAGAAACTACTTAAAATTAAACTAACTAGATCGAACAGAAGCTAAGAAAAAGTTGAGATATAGAGGAGTTTTCTTAAGTTGGGAGAAATGTAGCGATGATGGTTGAATTCCTTTTGAGTCACCTAGATTAATCATGGATGTTTCTGAATTCAGATTGTAATGATTAATATGGAATGGTTGTAATGAATTTTGGCTTAACTCACTACTTTCCTTATCTTCTAACCTGCAATTAGCTCAGATAGTTAAACTTACTCAATTAATTAAAACCATTTCAATTAGCTCAAACATGGTTTAATCAAAAGAGTTGATTCAAAACATGTCACAATTACCATTCATAACAATCATACCAATTAGCTTAAACTAATCATGTCACATGTATATAAAACCATTGATTATATATGATAATTAGCTTAAATCATATTATATCAATCTGTTACTAACTAAATCACTTAGCGAGATTCATACCTCTAAACTATGTATATTAGATGATCAATCTAATAAAAATATGTTATGCGATAATTCTAACAGGTTTAAAGCAACATATTCATCATTAACATCTCTTGTTTTAATCATAAACGCTTCATCTCATGATCTAAGGTCATCAAAAGTTCATCAACACATCCCTACTTATGATCTACTCACGCATATGCATCAAACAAAGCATGGAATGAATCATAGCTTCACAAACAAACATTCTGCAGAGATTAAGTAACTGAGAACGAAGGTTTTACAGCACAAAACACGTTCCAAACTGATGTCCAATGCTAAACAATCAATTGCAGATCTATTCTCCTTGAAAAGTTTGATGAAAACCCTTCAAAGCTTCCCGTCTTCGCGTCTCCACCCCCTTTAATCGCCTCTGCCATTTTTGTGCTCAATCCCCTCTATATGATGATTAGAAGAACCCCAGGACACGTATTTATAGGCATAAGTCGAGACCATGTTGATCCGACAGCTTAAAAGCAGTGTTTTGCATCTGGGATAGCGTCGCGGCCGCGACCTAGCATGTCACTCCCGTGACGCATTAAAAAACGTGGATTTTTTTGAAATATAGCTGTTGCCCCCGCGCCCACGACCAAAGCCTTGCCCGCGACACAAGCATGTAGAGGCCGCGACACTGTGCTGTTCTCCTAAAACTAATACAAAAAATACTAAACATCATCCAAAAATTCTAGAATCTTATACATCACTTCTAAACATGCTAATCTAGCTTATCAATGTGAAACTTTTCTGTATTAACTCTTGAGGCACGTGAAACGACGATAAAACGTGAAATTCAGCCTTTGAGCTCATGACTTTGCCATTTTTTCTTCATCTTTTTTCATTTTTGTTCCAAACATCGCCCCAATCTGTCAAAAACATAAAAACGTAGCAGCACCAATATTTCAAGATAAAGAGACGCTAAAAACATAAAATAGACAATGCAAGAAGAATAAAACAAACATTTAGAGTAAAGAAATGATGTGTGTTTCCATACACATCATCACCGCTCGTCCGATCTCTTAGGATTGGTTCGGACTAGTGGAGATCGTCCCGCGCCCGACCCAAGAGAGAAGGAGGGGGAAGGACAAGCAACAGACACAAGCAGGAAGGGAGAGAAGAGGGGTGCCAATGTCGAACCTCTAGATAGCCGCCTACCCAAGTCTCTGCACATCGGTAACTCTCAACCCCCTAGGCCGGTCGGATTTGAGATCGGTCCGGGTGGGGAAGAGGCTTATGTTCTGACTTGGAGGAATCATCCTGAGGCCTCAGCTCAGACAACGGGGTTTAACATTTGTACTATACTTGAGTCCATCTACCTTCCTTTCGACCGAGCTATGCAATACGATGTGGAACGTGAGAGTTTTGAGCGTTGTGTCATTCGGAGAGCTTATAGGGTACTTCCTTCTTCTCCTTCCTTACTTTTCTCTCTTACATTGTCATTTATGCGATTGATCATTTTGTTTTGTTTTGTAAAATGTGATCGGCACACTTGGCCTTCTTCACCGCATGAATGATCTAATCATTGAGAACTATAACCTTCAATAATCTCAAGAGCAGAATCAGGTGCTTCGGTCCGAACTGGAAGAGGAGAAGATGAAGAGGATTGAGGCCGAACGAGATCTCTCCAACATGCAGGTTTCTCAGGCAGTTGCTATTGCCAAGCTTGAGATGTCGATCGGGGAGGTCACCCAACTATAGAGGAAGTTAGAGGCCATAGATAAGAGGGCCGAGGAGGTTGAGGAAGATGGGTTCAACAAGGGGATCGAGTTTGGGTTTGATGAGTTGGAGGAATTCTGCAAGATGCTTTTCTTGAACGTCCCAGCACAGAAGCTAGATCTTAATTTTCTTAGTAGCTACATGGGTTTGATGAGTTGGAGGCTGGTGCTGCTGCTTGGCTGGCCACCACCACTACTATCGCTCGTTCGACTGAGGATGTCGTAGTGAGGTCGTTCTTTCGTACTGGGGTCCAGGAGACGAGTACTCGGGCTGACTTGGCATAGTAGCTGAGTAGAACATCCTGTCGATTTTTGAGTAGGATTGGCATTCCATGTTCACTTTCGTTGTTTTCACAAGACAGACCGGTCTAGAGTACTTGTTTTTGGATAGTTGTTCAATCTAGAGTACTTGCTTTTGGGTTGTATGTGCGAACTTTTGTATTTTGGGGTCACCTCCCTGTTTACGATTTCATGTACTTGCTTCTAATCTAGAATTTAGTTCGGACTTTTGATGTACTCTATTGGCCATTTGGCTATTTCCATCTTCGAGATATTGTAAGTCTTATGTTGTCATTTCTGCAAAGTTATATTTTTGGGTCAGTCGGGGCATTCTTCCCTGCCTTTAGACTCTTTTAACCTTGAAACATCGGGTTCCTTTCGGCCTGCCGATGCGGCCATTCAGTCGTAGGGGTGTACATATCAATTTTCTAGTCTTTTTACTAGATTAGTCAATTATTATCCCGCCATGTCATGGCAGTTCGTTCGATCCTTGGCCGTTCCGACGGCTATCTTGCCAACAAAGACATATCGTTCGGTCGTCCCGCCAAATCTTGGCGGTTCGTTCGGACATTGATCATCTGTCGTTGTCATAGCGAAGAGAGGTCGTTTTGTCACGACATTAACGGCTTTCACATAATTCTATATGACAAAAAACGGTCCTTTTATTCAACTTTAATGGAACTAGTACATAGTCGCTTCAGGACTTAGACAATTCAATCATCACTTCAGGATAATTTTAGTCTAGCCTAGTACATCATTATTCAAATCGGTCATAATCACTTCAGGATATGAACTGACTAGGTCATCCATCTTAAACAAAGTAGAACGTGAGATCATACGTACTGAAGGTTCAAGGTAAGTCCTGCCCATTAGGTCGACATATCTTGGATGCTCTATGTGACGAGATTGAGGTGACTTTAAATGGTCCTTCCCAATTTTCGGAGAATTTGCCCCCAGTTCTTTCCATTTCAAATTTAGCCTTTCTCAAGACCAAATCTCCTACCTTGAGTGGACAGGTCAGACATTAGCATTAAAGTACTCAGTAATATGCATTTGGAAAGCCCGAGTTCGGACATGAGCTTCTTCTCTCTTTTCCTCAAGCAGGTCGAGCTATTCCCTTCTGAGCTGTTCATTCTTCTCGTCGTCATAACCCAAGGCCCGTGCGGTAGGAGTTTGGAGTTCGACAGGCACCACTACTTCCATTCCAAAGGCCAATGCGAAGGGGGTCTTCCTGGTCGACCGTTTTGGGGTCGTTCGGTACGACCACAGGATTGCAAGCAGTTCATCAGCCCATAGTCCCTTTGTTGAGGTAAGCTTTTTGGCTAAGGTATTTTTTATCTCCTTGTTCATAGCTTCAACTTGTTCGTTGGTCCGGGGGTGCTTGACTGAAGCGAACCTCTGCTCGATGCCAAACTTTTGACAAAATTCGGTGAAGGCCGAGCTAGTGAATTGAGTTCCATTGTCGGAGATGAGTATCTTTGGAATTCTAAACCGACAAACGACCGATCTCCACACGAACCCTTTCGCAACAAGGTCTGTGATCTTCGGAACGATCTCCGCTTCGACCTACTTAGTGAAATATTCAATAGCTACTATGACGAACTTTCTTTTTCCGGGTACCATAGGGAAAGGACCAAGGATGTCGATTTCCCATTGAGCGAATGGCCAAGGGATCTCTATGGATGTCATTTCTGTGGTAGGTCTCTTGCTTAGATCGGTCATCCTTTGGTATCTATCATATTTGTGCACTAAGTCTTTGGCATCGGCTTTGATGGTAGGCCAAAAATTTCCTTGTATCATATATTTATGTTGTAAGGTGTGTGCTCCATGATGATTTCAACAAATTCATTCATGGACCTCGGTCAGGATAGACCTAGCTTCGGTCGGCCTTAGGTACTTCAGTAGAGGCATGGAGTAGGATCTTCGAAATAGGTCTTGACCTATTATCAAGTACTCTAGGGCGATCCGTTTGATTCTTATAACTTCTTTCTGGTCCTCCGCTGGGGTCCCGTGCTCGAGATACTGTCTCAGATCGTCCACCCATGAAGGGGAGGCCTTGATGGCTCTGTTCTGATTGCTATCCTTCTTGGGTGATCTCACCACTTCGGTCAGCAGCCTGTCTTTGGTCCATTTACTTAATCCGAATGGAAGCTTTCTTAGGACATCTGCTATGCTATTCTCCCCTCGAGGGATTTATCGAATATGTAGATCGAAAAATGTCTTGATGAGTCTTTGTGCATGAGATACCTATCCTTGCAACTCGGATCCAACCTCGCACTTGCCTCTAACTTGTTCCACAACTAGTCTCGAGTCGGAATAAATCTCCATACGATCTACGTTTAGATGCTTTGCTAAGCTAAGAGCTGAGATAAGTGCTTCATATTCAGCCATGTTGTTTGTGGCCTCGAACTGCAGTGTGATCGAGCAAGGAGCGTTCCATCCGGTCAGAGAGATTAGAAGTACCCCTGATCCCAATCCCTTCATGCAAGAAGAGCTGTCAATATAGGTCTTCCATGTTGTCAGGGCGATCTCATTCCCGATCGATTCTTCTTGTTCGACCTGATCTGGGCCAAACTGGCATACAACTAGGAAGTCCGTAAGAGCTTGAGCTTTTATGGCAGTTCTTGGCTCATACATGATCCCATATTCACTTATTTTCACAGTCCATTTCATCAAATGTCCGGACATTTTAGGCTTATGGAGGACTTGTCGCAGAGGTAGGTTCGTCACCATAATGACCGGATGAGCTTGGTGGTAGGGTCTCAACTTTCTCGTTGCAGTGACAAGTGCTAGGGCCACCTTCTTTTATCCTTAGAAAAACAGCAGATACGACCTCTTCAGCGACCGCAAGGTAGAGGTAGAGGCGCTCCCCTTCTTGAGGCCGAGTGAGGAGTAGGATCTCTTGAAGATACTCCTTGAGTTGGACAAAGGTGGCCTACTAGAAGCTGATAGGTCGCACTGGCATTCTTGAGTCCGAATGGCATCATCTCATAGCAGTAAGTCCCAAATTGGGTTATGAAGGATGTTTTCTCACGATCTTCTGGAGTCAAAAATATTTGATTGTATCCGGAGAAAACATCCATGAATGACAAGAGCTTGTGGTCGGACGTTGCATCAACTAGTTGGTCTATCCTCGGGGGGTAGGAATCCTTTGGACATGCCTTGTTTAGGTCAATAAAGTCAACACACATCCGCCATTTGCCATTCACTTTCTTCACCATGACCACATTAGCCAGCCAGATTGGGTATTTTATTTCACGGATGAATTCGGCTGAGAGGAGCTTACCGACCTCTTTTGCAAAAGCTCAATTTCGCTCTTTCGCGAAGTGCCTTGTTTCTGCTTCACTGGTTGAGCATTCTTATCTACTGCCAATCGATGCATGATCACCTCTGGATCGATACCCAACATGTCTGAGGATGTCCAAGCAAAGATGTCTGAGTTGGAGCGAAGAAACTTGATCAAGTCCGATCTGATTGGATCGGTCAATTGGGAATCAATCTTCACACACCTTGCTCTATCTTCCAGGTTTAGGGGAATTTCTTCCAAGTCTTTGAACGGTTGGGGTCGAGGCTTGACCAACCTCGCGTCGAGGTGCAGTTGGAGGGTTTCTTGTCCTTTCAAATCCGGGTATTGCTTCAAGGTGGCGGTGTAGCATGCCTTCGAGGCCTTTTGGTTGTCTTTGATCATGTCTTCTCGTTTCGAGGTAGGAAACTTGATCATCACATAACATGTAGTGATCATCATCTGGAGGTCCACTATGGATGACTGACCGAGATCCACTAGGGAAGGTCTACCACCAAGAAGTCTGCCATTCGTGTACAAGTATGACCGGTAGTTTCATCTCCCACAGTTAATGATAGGGAGATATATCCCTTTGGATGTACGATCTTTCCTGCGAATCCGATCAAGGGGGTACGGAACGGCTTGAGATCCTTCTTGGTCATTCCCATCCTCTTTATGGTAGAGAGGTAGAGTATGTCGACAGACGAACCACTATCGACCAATATCTCTTCGACATCGTACTTTCCGATGTGGAGGGTAACGATAGGGGCATCATCATAGGAGAACTGGATTCCCAAATCATCCTCGGGTTCGAATTGGACAACAGGGTTCATCCTATCTTCTTTTCTTGATTGGCAATGGAGTCAACTTGAGGGTCTCGGCTCCTATGGGGGTCTTCAGACCCTTTCTCGGGACGATGCCCCCGATGATCACATTAATGCATGGATGCTGTGGAGGCCGATCTGGCTTCCTCTGTTTGTCGGGTGACCTTGGTCGTTCCTTCCCTTTTTGGGATGGATGACCGACTTCATGCCCTCGATCCATCTGGAATTTCGTGAGATGCCCTTTTCGGATCAATTACTCTATGGCGTCTTTCAGGTGACGACATTCCTCTATGTCATGACCGTGGTCTTTATGATATTGGCAATACCCAGTCTTGTGTTTTGGAGCACCAAGGAAGCGTTGTTTCTGTGGGTTCTCGGTCAAGAGGTTTTCTTGTCGTGCGGCCATGAGTACCTCTCTTCTCGATGTGTTAAGGAGAGTGTACTTGTTGTCACTGTGGGAGGTCGACCGAGCGGTGTTATTCCCCGATCTCTTACCCTTCAGATTTTTCTTGTTCGATACTCGGTTAGTCTTCTTGGGTCTTCGTTTCTCCTTTTCCGTTCGGTCAAGATTCTCCTCCTTAGTAGTTCGTTCCATCAAGAGTCCGAGGCTCCGATTGCGGATCTCCCTTCCGGTCTCAAGCATGAATGTGTTTTCCTAACTTGTCTACAAGGTCGGAGTATGTCCATCGTTCCCTTTTTAAGAGGCTATATGAGAGGTCATTGCTCCCCAATCTGTTTATCAAGACTTGACATATCTCGTGATCAACCGAATCTTCAACCTTGACCTTCTCGGTGTTGAACCTCTGGACATACGATCTAAGATCTTCGTCCGATTGTTGAAAGATCTTGTTTATATAGCTAGAAGTGAGCCTTTGTCATTTGCTATTAACATATTGCCTGTGGAATAGTTCAGCCATTTCCGTAAATGAACCTACCGACCCGACTGGAAAAGTATTGAACCACGCTCGGGCCGGTCCACGGAGAGTGGTTGGAAAGGCCTTGTAGATTATGGCGTTGGGCGCTCCTTGGATATTCATCAAGGTCTGGAAGTTTTGAACGTGCTCATCCAGGGTCTTCCTGTAATAGGTGTCACATGACGACATTTGGAACCTTTAAGGGGGAAACTGCTCGTTGATCTCGGCTGTGAAAGGAGTGTCCGTTCTGAACACTCTTTCTTCGTTCTTGAAACGGAATCCTCGCTCGGTCTACTCAAACATCTTGTAAAGTTGCTCCATTTTTTGTTCCAAGGGAATGAGTTGTCCATCAGGTTGGAGCGGGACGACCTAAGATGCTTGAGCCCCCTCCGGTCGGTCGCGTATGAGGGGTCTGGAGTTTATCGATCGAGTGTTCAGATGGATTCTTAGGACTTCCCTTTCGGCATTGATGTGGTTTCTAAGGTCTTCTTCTTTGGCATAGTTAATTTGGTATCGAAGATCGATCGGGTCAGTCGGGGGTACTTGTTCCGCATTCCGCGAAGGAACGACGGGTGCTCCTCTCTCCATGCTCTATGAAGGTGCTGTGTCCGGGCATGGGGGCAACCTATCATTCAGTAGGTTTCTCATCTCCCTTAGAGCGTCTTGCATTTGTCGGGTCATTTCTTGACGTAACTCTTGGTATATGGCTACCGAAGCGTACTAAACTATCGGGCTCTTTGCCATGTACTCAGCTTGGGATAGTGCCAGGTCAGAACCTGTGCTGGCCGATCTCAAGGGTCTGTCACTTGGGAGTGGCGAAAGCGGAACGTGACTAGTGGAAGGCATGTTGGACGATTCTGGTTGCATGTTGATTGTTCGGCTTCGGATTATCGATGTGTTGCTGCGTTGATCGTAGTCACTACTTGATGTGCCAAACAGTTTGTCACTACTCGTCTGATTTCTTAGGATTGGGTCAAATCGTAAGATGGTCCGGTCGTCTGATCTGATGATGCGGGACCGATC
Organism: Drosera spatulata; assembly: GCA_035668315.1. Taxonomy (NCBI): domain Eukaryota; kingdom Viridiplantae; phylum Streptophyta; class Magnoliopsida; order Caryophyllales; family Droseraceae; genus Drosera; species Drosera spatulata. The sequence goes on from JAOVYX010016551.1 coordinate 9,835, forward strand.
TCCAGATGCGTCAAACGATCTGCACATCAGGAACCAAGAAAACGCCGTTAGCTGGGAGACCGAGGTGCATTCCTCGAATGCCCGCTCCGACGCTCAAGTTAGTATGTGCCCGATCTGGGTGAAAGAGAGAGAATAAGGAAAAGTGTGTGGAATAAGGAGGAGATTGAGAATGAGAGAAGATACCTCCTTGGGAATGGTGAAGGGTATTTATAGGGAAGGAAACCCTCGTTGGGTGGGCTTTTCCCTTACCTTTCAAGGCCCATTTCCCTTATGTGGACTCTTCTTTCTTACTAATGGAAGAAGCATTTGACTTGACTTGTCATTGATCATAACCTTGACTTGGGTGACCATCAGTATAGATAGTATTATCAAACCATTTAAGCTTTTCCTTGGGGTATTACAATTTAAGAGACTGTGCGCAAGCTGTCCGCATCATAGCATTGTTGAAAATTTCCTTATTCAATATTTTTATGATGGAATGCCACCAGAAGAACGTCATAGAATCAATGCATCAAGTGGTGGCGTGTTTAGCTCGATTCACGCTTACTTTTCTCATGTGTTTATGTATTGTTTTGACGTTTCTGTGACTATATTCATATTGATTCTAATTCGATTTTCTATATTTACGAGCGTTGATGCGATTTACGAGGAAAGGGATAATCAAAGACGTAAAAAATTATGCGTGATCAAGAAAAGAACAAAACGGAGACGAAGCAAGACAAAGCAAAAATCTAATGTAAAAAAATAAAAATACCAAAGCGCCCGGGCGCAGGCTTATGAGCCGCCCGGGCACAAACCTCTTGTATTGGATGACAGACAACCTGGAAATTCCTTGAAGTGCCCGGGCACGGTTCACTAATTCAAGCCAGGCCTAAGTAGTTTTCACTCCAAAGTGCTCGGACACTTTGTACCACTATGCTTGGGCGCAATTTTCGAGAATCCTAACATCTCGAATGCTTATAAATACCACGTTTTGAGCCCCAATCAAATCATCCATGATCATAACACCCAACAAACATAATTAGGGTTTGGTGGTGATTGAAGAGAGGCGACAGCCACGATCCAAAGGCGATTCAAGCGTTGACAAGGATCTAGGAGGATCAACATGGATCTCATCTCTCATGATCGGTTTAGAGTTTCTTTACTTGTTTGTTTTACCATTTGAATTAGGATAACTTCTATGAATTCCATATGTTTGATGAATTATCTTGTCAGTGGAATCATTAGCTAAACCTCTTGTTAGTGTTGTGATGTAGTTAGATGATTGTATCTATGTCAGTTTGAGTCGTTAATCTAGTCTTTAATTGCTTAATGGTTATGGTTTATGGTTGCACTTAGTGCTTTAGTGGTTTGATCACCAGTTATATGATCCGTGATATGTTTTGACTCCGAGAGGATATTTTCGTGTCGAGACTTGACCTCTGACCCACACGTTGATCGCGAGATCGCTTGCCTGACGTGCGAGGATTATCTTAGGGAACCCATGAACTTTATGCTTTCTAACACGCGACGGCCTCTCACCGAGAGGTGTTAAAGATGGCGTTTAGTTAGACGTAGTCTATGGCTCGAGAGAGTTTAGATTATAATTTAGGGAATCCAATCTATAACCAAGATTCATGAACGACAAGATAACACGACGTCGTGATTAGATCAATCAAAAAATGAAGTCACAACCCTATTTCATTACATATAGAAAACCCCGTCTTTTACATTGTTGCATGTTTTGATCCTTAGTCTTTTAGTAGTTTAGCTACAATATTAGCTTTACATAACAAAATCATCACATTTAGATTGTTTGACCCAAGGAAAACTATTCACACTTGTATTGCTAGAACTAAGTCTTCATGGGACGATAACTCTATACTCATCTTATTACTTACAAACAACACGTACACTTGTGTTAAGTAGCGATATACTACATCGCAAACAAGTTTTTTCCTTGCGTTATTGGGAACTTAGTCTCTACCATTGGAGTCAATAGTTTCCTTGTACTTAAACATTTTTTTCCTTGTTTTTCTATCTTGTCTCTATCTCGTACAATCCATTGAACTTGTGTTGCATGTTTGTGCTTTTTGTAGGTGATTCCTTTTGTATATGTAATGTTTGCCTTACGGTTTATTACAACCTCTCGATCCCGAGATTGAACGAACGTTTAGGCAATACCGCAAGCAACAAAAAGCATCCTCTCGTGTAACATCATCTTGAACAGATCTACAACACATTCAAAACCAACTTTTGGAGGGTGGAGCACTTCCTAATGTTCCCCAATCTCCAAATCAACTGGTGGACTTACAAGCTCAAATTCAAGCCGCGATCCAAGCGGCTCTTGTGGGAGTCAATCAAGCTCCACTAGCCATGCTCGATGAATATAATGCTATTGTGACCCTGACCATAGATGCGCGGAATTTTGAGATCAAGCCTTCGCTCATCAAGATGATTTAAGGCGAGCTGTTTAGTGGACTTCCCAACAAGTGCCCGAACAATCATTTTGCGAAGTTTCTCATGCGACCCAAAACGATCAGGGTCAATAGTATGATGGAGGAATCTAACCGACTTTTTACGACTTTGTATATCACGTTTAAACACAAGTGTACATGTCGTTAGCAAGTAATAAAGTGAGTATAAGAGTTATCATCCCACGAGTACTTAGTTCTAGCAACCGAAGTATGAATACTATTCCTTGGGTTAAACAATCTAAATATGATGAGTTGTTACGTAAAGCTAAGGTTGCAACCAACTAAACTAAACTAATCAACATTAAATGCACACAACAATGGAAGATCGGGGTTCTAAATATGTGGCAAAGTGACTTTGTTTTTCGATTGATCTAGTCACTACGTCATTTTCCTAGCTATTCATGAATCATGGTTATGGATGGATTTCCTAATGTGTAAACTAAACTCTCTCGAGCCCTAGACCGCGTCAAACTAGATGCCGCCCTCAAAAACTCTCGGTGAGAGGCCGTCGCGTTATGGTAAGCATGAAGTTCGTGGGTTACTAACAAATCTCGCACATCATGGAAGCAATCTCTCGATCTCGCGATCTCGCGTTCAATGTTTGGGTGTGTGGTCGAGTTCTCGATACGAAACTATCCTCCCGGTGTCAAATCATATCATGGAACTTACAACAAGTGATCAATTTATTGAAGCATTGAGCGTAACCACAAAACAACCAAGTCTAAATTAACGACATTAAAGTGACATCGATACAATCATCCAACAACATCACAACCCTATCCTAAGGTTTAGGTCATGATTCGAGTACTAAGATAATGTAACAAACACCTAGCATTCATGGAAATCATCATAGTAAAAAACAGTAATCAAACAAGTCAAGAACATTAAACCGATCATGAAACGGAATCCGGGTCAATCCAATAAAGACCCTTGATGTTGCTTCGTTCACCCTTGAATCGTGGCCACCACCTCTCTAGAAATCACCTCCAAACCCTAATTTTCATTGTTTGTGTGGTATGATGATGAATGATCTTGATTTTGGGCTAAAAAGGGTATTTATAAGCAATTAGAAAAGGAGAATTTTCAAAACACGTGCTTGGGCATGGAGGTACAAAGCGGCCGGACGCTTTGTCATGAACATTGCATGCTGGCTGGACTATGGTGACCACGCCCGGGCGTGGAAATGCATTGCGCCCGGGTACTTCAGGGAAATTACTACAGCTCCGTTTCCAGCATAGTTAGGTCGCGCCCGGGAGTGAATACAAGCTGCGCCTGGGCGCTTTAGTGAACTTCCTGCATTCCAGTTTCCAGCTTCGCTTTCTTCTTTGCTCGATTACGCTTTGTTTTCAATATCTTTGATCGTCCTTCTGCTCATTTTTATCTACAAATCAAAGTATCAAAGCTCATAAATAAAGCAAATTGGACTTGAATCAATATGAATACATACCCAAAGACATCGAAACGCTAAATAAACACATCATGAAACTAAGCGTGAATTGAGTTAAACAAATCCTCCAATCTTGAGCAATTATTTGTCCTCAAGCCATGAAAGACAGTCAAAATAAAAAAAGAACATGCTAATGTGCCAAACGCTTACAATCCTAACAATCGGGTGTTACCGCTCATTATGTTCTGCAGGCCGATTCATCAACCCCATGAAGTTACTTGCATGAACACATCCTAGTTTCACAAGATTAACCCCATAACAAGCACCTCTCACCAACCCCATGATCGTGAGGATCATTTTATGTATACTCTCTCATCATGCAAAGACAAGGGTTCAACCCGAATAAGACAACAAGCAATAGGCATTCATATACCAACCACACTCTTACCCAAACCAAATGTGCAATCGCGATCCAATAGAAGGCCGGGACCAATAAATTAACAAAATAGGTAAAGGAAGGTCGGCTATTTGGTCATGTGGAGCTTGGGTGTAAAGGGTAGGAATGTGGTAGGAGTCAAGACATCGACGTAGCTCTACAACCATCCCCGTCAAGGCATTGTGCCTTGAATAAAAACACACTACAACACCTAACCAAATATACAACATCCTCGAGTCATCCCTTTATTAGGATTGATGATTTCTCGAGTCAATACAACCTTGAGATGATGAAAAACACATTTTGCTCGTCTTTTTTTTAGAGCATATGAGAAGAAACATGGCACCACAGCCTCGACACATTGTGTGTCATTTTACATAAACAATAAAGAACAAAGGCACTGTGGCCTTGGCACATTGTGTGGCATAATACATCATTACAAATAAACCATCCCATACAATGTAACCCAATTATCGTCGCCTTGACTCATAGATAAGATAGGGTCCAACACGGTCCTTTTTAGAGTTTCATGGCATGAACAATGAGGAATAACTCCAATGACAAGTGTAAACATGTCCAATCAAACGATATATCACATAACATGTGAGATGCAAGGGAGAAAAATAGAGGGGAAATAGTGTTAGGTAAAGGAGGTCTAAAGGGTTTTGGCTACACAACAAAGCGGTATCAATGATCTATGATTGCACACCTCTCCGCCTTACCACTATCGAGTAGCTAGTAACGTAAGGTAGATGTATTATAAGAGTTTAGCCTTCTCGTTGCCTCACTATCCAGTGTTTAATATCCCTAAAAAAACGTGCATTTGTTAGGAGTACAATCAAGTAAGATTTCGGATAGAATCCCGCCGTAAGTTCAATGGGAGTCTCAACTAAGGCCGTCCTTAGTTTTAGGATAACACCCTTTTTGTTTTCTTGTTTTAGTGTTTAAACACATCTTCATGCTCTTTAAGGCTCATCTAACTTCCTAGTGTAAGCACGACAAGTTCTAACTCGAAGCTTAACTCAAATCAAATCAAATTCATTAAAACATTAACACAAGATTTGAAAGTTAAGTACATAACCGACACATACAAGACACAATCCTAATCCTAGACATGACATGACACCATTAACTTTACTCCAACTCCCTCCCCTAAGTTTATTATGAGCATGCTCCGAATGCGAAAAGAAATGAAAGAAGAAGAAGAAGAGTTGGAGTGAGCTCGCCTCAATGTGATCAACCCCAGATTGATCCCGAAGGACTTTCATCCTCGTGATGCGATCCTTCACCTTCGCAATGTAAGCGTGGCCGTGGTGGTGGCAGGTGGAGGTATACGTCCCGCTCACCTTTGTTGTTGGCGTGGAGTTCGCGCATGAGAAGCTCTTAAGAGTCCCAAGTGTGTCCGAACCCTCGCTTCGATCATCGTCCACAGGTCCATGTGACCTATTCAAAGGTTCGCCATCTCTGCCTCCATGGGCTCCATATGAGTCACCTTGTCAGGCAAACCCTCAATGCATAGTGGCGCGGGTGCGTCCTCGTCCTCCTCATCATCATTTGCTGCTTTCTCCGCTTGGGGTATTTTAACTCCCGGACCTCGTTGTTGATGTCAGATTCTTTTAATCCACGTACCATCGAAGCTCCCCATCTCCTTCGCCCCTATGTCCGCGGCATTTGTGGGGACTCCGTCTTGTAGGCATAGTTCGGTGATAAGCCGGACTCCTTCACCCCTATATACGCAGGAGGGTGCGGTTGCTCTTGAAGCTGCGGACATACTCACGGACGGAGAAGAAGAGAACACGTCCCAAGTTCACCCCTGTCCTTCCCAAGAACATGAGGATTAGATGGGCCTTGGTGATGGTGACCTCCGAATGGTTCTTGGAAGATGATGACGAGATGTTGCAGGATACTGCATTCGTGGTGAGAAAGCTTGGGTTGAAATGGATTGGGAGCGTGCGGACAAAGGAGTCAAAGATTCATTGGACGTCGGAATCCCAACCACAAAGACGGTTGGTGACGGTGTCGAGAACTCGGGCAGTGACAAGGTTGATGTGGCCGTCGTTCACGAAAGGGTAGGTGGGTTACACTCCACACAGCATGTAGAGTTGGTTGATGTTGTCCTCGTCCCACGCCACCATCGCCCCTCGAACCTTGATAATGGGGCTTTCGGGGTGGTCGGCTGCGTTCGCGTAGAACTCTGCCACCAATGCCTTCTAGGCCAGTTAGGCCTGATCATAGAATGCTACCCATCCATGCTCCTTGATCCAGTTGTTGAAGAATTTCATTACCACTTTTCTCTTGATGATGCATTCCCTAGCGAAGATCGCTTGGAAACGGTCAATCGCCTCTTAGGGAGTGAATGTGGCGAGGCTCGAGGGGAGCGTCGGAGCTGGAGTCCACTCCTCGGTAGATGTGCTCTTGTCAGTACGAGCACGCTTGCTCCATGAGGTACCAATACCCTTGCCCTTATCCTTTCCACCGGCCATGGCACCTAAAATATCATTTCGTTACTCACATGCCATCAGACGATAAATGAATAGAATACATACAACGAACAATATAGATGGATTCAACACATGATAACAAAAAATCGTGTTTTCGTGATACAAAGCCCTAAGTGGCATTTCATCGAACACCTCATGTACGTGTTTTGAAATCTATGCTCAAAACCCTAATCGAATCCAAATCAGCAATCAAACAACCCTAATCCATTCAGATCATCATCCCCATCATTCACTTCATGCATTATCAAACATTTATCACCAATTCCAATCAAACCCTAACTATCAATTCATCTCAACACAACCAACCATCACCCACCCATAGAAATTTCAAGATATGACAAGCAATTTATCTTGTTTAGATCGTGGGTTTGGATTAGAAGACAAAGATTCATGGAAGTTAGTGCTAATTTGGGTGTGGTGTGGGTTTGGGTTGGAGGGATGATGATATGGAGAAGAAGAATAATGGTGTCAGGGTGTTTTAATCATGTTGGCAGGTAAAGGGAAACCACGCCCAGGCATGAGTATGCATTACGCCCGGGTACTTCGATCGTTTTCCTGGATTTGGTTTTTGGGTAATACTGACTGTGCTCGTGCGTGGGTAGAGCTTGGGCCCGGGGGCTTTAAGAGGTTTACTAGGGGGATATGGTGTTTAGAGTTGACGCGCGGGTGTGTATTAACACTGACTGCGTCCGGGCATTAGTATACATTACGCCTGGGTGCTTCGACTGTTTTCCTAGATTCGGTTTTTGGGTAATACTGGCTGCACCCGCGCAAAGGAAGAGGGGGATGCGGCGTTTAGAGTTGGCGCCTGGGCATGGATTAACACTGCGCCCGTGCACTTTGAGTTTAATCTTGTTTATCGTTTTTCACGAGGTTTGAACATCAAAAACAAGGGAAACGAAGCCCTTATCACACCAGATGACTGGTTTCTCTAATAACATGCTACGAATTACCGTTTTCTCACGTTTAATATGTTTTGACTCTCACCATGTGCTTCTTTCTTTGACCGGATTCCTACAAAACAAAACAACCTGTAAACACATAAGAGACACTACAAAAGAACTAACTATGTCGGAAATGAATTATTGAAAGCAAAAAACTCCTTTGCTGGTTGTCTCCCATGTAGCACTTGGTTTAACATCCTTAGCCCGACGAATCCAAGGTTTTCAAGGATCCTTCAAGTTGAGCATTGATTGTGAACCATTGACGTTGCCATCAAGATACGCCTTCAAGTGTTGGCCGGTCACTTTGGAAGTAGAATCCTTAATCTCAAGTTCAATGGCGCCATATGGGAATACCTCCTTGACAATGAATGGGCCCGACCATTGGGATTTGAGCTTACCTGGAAAGAGTCTCAATCAAGAATTATAAAGTAGAACCTTTTGTCTCGGATAGATCTCCCGGTCAAGAATCTTCTTTGTTGTGCCATGCCTTCACACGGTCCTTGTAAATCTTGACACGGAATTTATCGAGCTCATCGAGTTGAAGGAGTCATTTTGCACCCGTCTCTTGCATATCAAAGTTTAAGAATTTGGTCGCCCAATAAGCATGATGCTCTAACCCGACCGACAAGTGACAATCCTTCCCAAACACCAATTGATATGGTGAAGTAGGTATTTTGAAAGCCATATGATAGGCCCAAAGTGCATCATCAAGTTTTTTCGACCAATCTTTTCTTGCGGCGTTGACGATTAGGGATCTCGACTTGGTCGCTTGTTGAGGGTGATACGGTGTTGCAACCTTGTGTTAGACTCCATATTTCTCAAAAACAACATCGAATTACCGATTACAAAAGTGAGTGTCTCCATCAGTAATGATTGGGCGAGGAGTTTCGAAACTTGCAAAGATGTTTCTTTTCAAGAATTGCATTACCACATGGGCGTCATTAGTGGGATTCGTTATTGCTTCGACCCATTTAGAAACATAACCCACCACCATGAGGATATATTGATTCTTAAAGGACATTGGGAAGGGGTCCATGAAGTCGATATCCCATATATCAAATAGCTCGACCTCCAACATGATGTTCAATGGCATCTCATTCCGGGAAGAGATGTTCCCGATTCGTTTGCATCAATCACAACTTGCAACATAAGTACGAGCATCTTTGAATAAAGAAAGCCAATAGGATCTCGATGAGAGTACCGTAACGACTGTCTTGTTTCCTCCAAAGTGGCCTCCATACTCCGAAGCATGACAATGATAGAGAATATCGACCATCTCCTCTTCCGGAATGCACCTTCGGATTATCTTATCCGTACAATGCTTGAATAGAAAAGGTTCATCCCACATATAGAATCGCACATCATGGAGGAACGTTTTCTTTTGTTGGCTAGATATCTCCGGAGGAAATAACCCAATTACAAGGTAGTTTACATAGTCCTCATACCATGGTGTATTGCTCATATCCACCGCAAAGGGTTGTTCATCCAGTCTCTTTGATTGGTACCAACTCTTCACCATGTCCTTCATGCTTCTCAAGCCTTGAGAGGTGATCCGCTACAAGATTCTCCGTCCCCTTCTTATCTTTGATCTCTAAGTCGAACTCTTGGAGTAAGAGAACCCAACGGATGAGCCTAGGTTTGGTATCCTTCTTCTCTATGAGGTACTTGATTGCGGAATGGTCGATTTAGACCATTACCTTCGTGCCAATCAAGTATGAGTGAAACTTATCAAAGTGAAGACTACGATAAGAAGTTCCTTCTCTGTTATGGCATAGTTGAGTTGAGCACCTATGAGAGTTCGGCTTGCATAGTAGATTGAATATAAAATCTTGTCCCTGCGTTTTCCCAACACCGCCCCTACGGCGTAGTCACTAGCATCACACATCAGCTCAAACGGGAGATCCCAAGAAAGTGCAACCATTACCGAAGTGGATACTAGCGTCCTCTTTAAATGCTCAAATGCTTTGAGCCACTAATCATCAAGAGGAAGCGGCGTGGTGATCTTTGAGAAATCCTTAATGAATCGCTGATAAAAAGCAGTATGGCCAAGAAAGCTTCGAACGCCTTTGATATTTGATGGCGGTGAGAGCATGTCAATCACATTGATCTTCACCCTATTAACTTCAATGCCTCAAGAGAGACCTTGTGCCCCAAGACTATGCCTTCCCAAACCATGAAGTGGCACTTCTCCCAATTTAAGACCAAATTGGTCTCAACGCACCATTTGAGCACAAGAGAGAGGTTTGCCAAGCACGAATTATAAAAAATACCAAACACCAAGAAGTCATCCATGAATATTTTTATATAGTGTTCCACCATAGCCGAGAAAATCGCCATCATACATCGTTGGAAGGTAACTGGTGCATTGCACAACCCAAAAGGCATTCGTCGATAAGCGAACGTACCATAGGGGCATGTGAAAGTCGTCTTCTCTTGATCCTCTGATGCTATTGTGAAATAGGCAGATTAGGTAACAATATACCCATATTGAGAGTTCCCTTTAGGTATCTGATGATTCTCTTAGTTGTAGTCATATGCGATTGTTTGGGATTTGACTAAAAGCTTGCACATAGACACACAAAAAATATTATATCAGGGCTGCTGGCAGTCAGATAAAGGAGAGATCTAATGAAGCCACGATACTTGGTAGTATCAATAGATTCCCCATTCTCATCTTTGTCAAGTTTGACAGATGTGCTCATGGGAGTTTTCATATAGGCAGATGACTCCATCCTATATTTTTTCAAGATGTCTCTCAGATATTTTTTCTGAGAGATGAATATGCCATTATCCATCTATTTTACCAGTAATCCAAGGAAATATTTTAAGTCTTCCATCATGTTCATCTCAAAATGAATGAGTTTAGAGAATCTCTCACATAATTTGGGGTAAGTAGATGCAAAGATAATGTCATCTACGTATATTTGTACAACCAAAGGTTGTCTTTATCCATTTTAGTAAAGAGAGTGGTATCGATGACTCCCCTTCTAACACCTTTTTCAGTAAGGAAGTCTGAGAGAGTGTCATACCAGGCTCTGGGGGCTTGTCTGAGCCCTTAAAGAGCTTTACTTAACCTATAGACGTAGTCTGGATGGTCTGGATCTTCAAAGTCAGGAGGTTGTCTGACGTATACTTCATCTTGAAGTCTTCTATTCAGGAACGCACTCTTTATGTCCATCTGCAATACTTTCTTGAATTTTAAAGCAACATATGCCAAAAATGTTTGAATAGCTTCTAATCTGGCCATTGGTGCAAAAGCATCATCAAAATCAATTCTCTCCTCTTGAGACTAGCCTTGAGCAGCTAGTCTGGTCTTATTTCTTATGATAATTCCTTCTTCATCCATCTTGTTCCTGTAGATCTTTTCTGTACCAGTGATTGGGTGGTCTGTAGGCTTAGGAACCAGATTCCAGACATTTAGTTTGGTGAATTGCTTCAATTCTTCTTGCATTGCGTCTATCCAGTTTGGGTCTGTCAATGCTTCAGACATGTTCTTTAGCTCCATTTTTTACAGGAAGGAAGAAAAGAGACATTTATTTCTTGTCACAGATCTGATCATTCTTGGTGCATCCTTGTCTCCTATTATCAGATCAGTAGAGTGCGGTTTTGCCCATCTGGCTCCAGACACCATCTTGGGAGCTTCCATTGTCATAGAATCTTTAGACATTGTATGCCCAGGTTGTTCTATCTGGTCAGACACCAGATTTGGTAATTGGTCTGGTTGGACAGTGTCTGTTGTCATACTCTGTTCGTATGGTGTGACTATTAGAACATCCTTTGTATGACGTATGTCTGTCTGTTCAGCATTATCTGATGGTGTATCAATCTGCACACATTCTTTGTCAAACACACAAGCTTCTCTCTCCGAGGTAGCATTAGTCTTATCGAAAGAAACATGAACAGACTCTTCAATAGTCTTAGTTGACTTATTATATATTATGAAAGCCTTACTTATCATTGAATATCCCATAAAGATGTATTCATCAGACTTAGCATCAAATTTATGTACTTTTTATTTTGTCATGCACACAATATTTGCAGCCAAAAATATGAAAATAGCCAAGATTAGGAATTCTCCCTTTCATGCACACAATCTTCTTGAATGCCATATGGATCAAAGTACGATTCTGAACATAGCATTGTTCTGGAAGCTTCTATCAGAGTCCGATTCTTCCTCTCTACCACACCATTCTGTTAAGGGGTTTGAGGAGCAGAGAAGTTATGTTGAATCCCATGGTCATCACAATATTGTACAATTTCTCTTCTATCGAACTTAGTTCCATGATCACTCTTTATCGTGACCACATTTAATCCCTTTTTATTTTGAACCTACCTCAAAAATTTTGGAAGTACAGCATGTGTCTCCTTTTCAGAAGAGAGAAAGAAAACCCGAGTATATCATGCATAATCATCAATAATGACAAAAATATACTTCTTTTTACTGAAGCTCAGAGTATCTATTGGATCACATAGATCCATGGGTTTAGAACTAATCTGATCACGCTTACCCTTCATACTAGACTTAGTCTGTTTGCCTAGCTGGAAAGTCTTATAAACCTTACCCTTCTCATAGGATAATGATGGTTTTACCAGATTCTTGGAAGACAGTCTGGCCATGTACTTAAAGTTCAGATGAGTTAGACATTTGTGCCAGAGCCATTGTGTGTCTTTATACTGTTTGCTTATAAAACACGAGTCAATCTTCATAGGATAGTTAAAGTTGACCACGTAGAAGTCTCCTACTCTCATTCCTGAAAGCTTGACAACATTGTTAGCAACTTCTTTCACTAGGCACATATTATTGTGAAATTCAATCGTATGCCCTTTGTCACATAGTTGATTGATGGAGAGCAGATTATGTTGTAATACTTCAACGTATGCTACATTGCTGAAAGTGATAGCACCTGTGTTGAGGGTTCCATACCCTCTAGTCCTACCAGTACTACTATCGCCAAACACAACTCGTGGTCTGTTCTTACTTTTGTAATATGATAGCAGCGATTTGTCACCAATCATGTGTCTAGAGCATCCACTATCAAAGTACCAGATTTGAGGTTTATATCTCTGCAAGATAGATGTTTATTTCATGTATGGTCCCCATTTATTTTG